>PVJO010009988.1:0-66541 GCA_004026905.1 Hystrix cristata
CTCTCGAATGACTAGTGATGTTGAACATTTCTTCATATATTTATTTGCCATTTTTATTTCTTTGTCTGAGAAATGTTTATTCATTTCAGTTGCCCATTTTTGGATTGGGTCTTTAAATTTGGGAGGTTTAATTTTTTTGAGTTCTTTATATATTCTAGATGTTAGACCTTTGTCTGATGGATAGCTAGCAAAAATTTTTCATGACCTATAATTTCAAAAGCAAATAATAATTTTCTTGTCTGTCTTTTACTGTCAACTTTCTTAACTCTGTCCCCTTTTCATTCTTTCCTTTTTTCTGTCCCTGTTGCTACTCTCTGTACCCGTTTCTCCTCTAGCCAATCTTAAAAACAATTGTGGTTAACAACGTCGGAAGTTGAAACAGTTACTCTCATAGCTATGGTAAAAAAGACCAAAGTAAATAAATTCACAATTTCTCATTTCCAACATCTCCATTTTGCACATCCTATTATTATGGCACTTAGTTTTAGGGCAACCACTGGTGATTTAGTTGTCTAAAAATGGCCAGTGGTTTTTAGCAGCAAACATGTTTTATTCTTTCGTGGACCTTGAAATTTAAAGTTAGAAATTCCATATCCATAAACTTAGCTTGTTCTAGCACCATCCATTTATGTATGTAAGTTCACATTTTCACTCATCTCTGACTTGTTTAGGCATTAGATTTAGGCTCTGCAGTTCATATGTTTTAATGGGCCCTGACACTATACATGGAATATGTATCCCTTTAAATCAATACTAAAATCAATTATTGTAAGAATTCTTCAATGAAATAAATTTTATGGGAAATTATTATTTTTATGTTTGTGGTGTTTCCAAAAACATATTCAAGGTTCCTTAGGTCTATAAATGTTCTGAGTAAACACTGTTTCCCAAAGTATCAGTTAAAGAATGTAATACTTGGTACATTAAACCTAAGCACCTTTACCTTTAAATGGTTGCTTTGGACCTTCTGTAAATAACATTATTAAAATTCAATTGTATATGATGGACAACTGACTAAACAATATAATCACTGCAGTGCAGATAGGATGGTGTTGCAGCTATAATTGTGGGTTTTTTGAAGTTATTTCCTCTCAAAATTTGTACACCCTGTAGAAAACATGAATATTCCCAAATTAACTATGAGTGTTTCCTGTATAGTCCATGCATGTTTCTGAGAAGAAATTCTAAAGAGTTAAGAGATTAACCTGTTTAAAGGATATAAATAATGGATTAACTGGACAACCTTAAAATTAGCATAGAGATCAATCCTTTGTTACATTTCATTGATACACCAAGAAAGAAAAAATATTATATAATCAGATGTCAGTCTTCTTGTCTACTTTATTCTTTCAATCTGGTTATAATTTTTTAAGTTAAAAAATGCACGTTAAATGAGAATGCAACAACAAATATAATACTTGCCATTCATACCTTTGCAGTAGTTAATCACTTTGGAAACTTCAAAGCCATACAGTCTATATGTTCTCTGCCCTGTTATAACCCAGGAAAAGGAAAGTTAATACCAAGTTAAAAGCTGGGATTGAGACTGGCATAAAGAATAAATAAGACTAGGGTTGAGACCTAGCTCAAGTGGTAGAGTGCTGGCCTAGCAAGCACAAGGCCCTGAGTTCAATCCTCAGCACCCCCCCAAAAAAAAAAAAAAAGAATAAATAAGACTATAACCAAGGCACAGGATCTGGAAAGAATATTGAGGGAAAAGGGACTTAGCTCTGACTGTTGTACATTAGCGAAGAGAGAAAAGAGGAAGATAATAAGTTTTGATGGATAGCAAGTGAAATGACTGTGTTACTGAGAATTCTCTAAACTTTGATATCAAAGGGTAGCTTTGTAGAAAAGATCGAAATTTTACTGCTCCAAAGTTATACTTCGTAGAACTAAATGTGATGGCCACATTATAATCTAGGCCTACTCTCATAATTTGAATATTAATTAGTAAATGTACAGCTACAACTAAGGCTCGGAATTAGATTCTAAATGATAAAACTGGAATTGTTTAAAAATGTATCACGGAAAAAGCAGTAAGATTTTTATTTTTGAGTAGGGGCAATAACCTTGTGCCTCTCCTTCTTCCCTCCCTCCAAATTCCTCAGCTGTTTTAAGTGCATTTGATGCATTTTCACTTTCTCAGTGTATTGTTTAATCAAGAGAAGGGGTGTTCGACCCTTTACTTTTACTTTGTTTGGTTTTAGTAAAATAAGGTTTAAAAACCATGTGTTCCCCAGTGAAATAAAATTTTGAAAACCACTGCTGCCCTAATGTCATGAAATAAAAATCAAGTAGATTAAGATGGGAAAATGTGTAAAAAAGACTTTGTAAATCTTTTAAAAGAGTTGTACAATGTTTTCTAACTTGGACTAAGCCGTGATTATGCATTCAGTGCCTCTGTATGGAACTCAGTCTTATGAAAAGAAAAAAGATCAAGAAAACAACAGAAATATATAGGAAAAATGAGTGTCCCGAAGCAAAAAAAAAAAACAACCAAACCAATAAAATATAGTTTGTTTTTCAGTCTCTTCTAAAATTATAATTTGGGCCATATCATTATGAAGTTTTTTCTTAAAAAAAAATGACCTGAAAATGGCTAAACTCAACTACAAACTAGTACAAAATAAATATAATAAATGTCAGAGTACCATTGCAGGGTCTTGTGTTCACAGGAGACTGAATGTTAGAAATCATTCAGTGAAGACTGAAAATATGTCATAACATGTGTGAAAATTAAGTTTCTCTATTGAGTTTAGAGCTCCGGTACATTTTCTTTTGAAATGAATGCTAATACCATCTTACAAATTGTGAGTATAAAGGACAAGACTCTGTTGTACTCCACATGGCTTGAAGGCAGGCTCTTTCCTGAGTCTCAGAGCTGCTTGCAGCAAGTGGCGGGGAATAATAACACACAGAACGTAAGTTTTATTAGTTTTGCAGGGCTGGATCCCTCACATAGCTTGTCATTGTTCAGGACGTTAATGCACTGTGGTCTGTGTTCAGCACTTTCTGTAACTGATGGCATTAACGTCTGTGCCCGTCATCACTGCGCCATGAGTTTGTTTAATCATGTTGTTCCTGTATTCCAGGCCTTGTCCAGCTTTCTTACCTCTCCCAACACCTTTACTCACTTGCAGAACACAGTTCTTGGCAGCAGTGGAGACATTTATTTCAATTGAAAACATCGGTGTTATTTTCTGTAACCTTCAACCCTTTGCTTCCTCATCTTTTCTTTTTTTCACTATTTATAGTGAAGGTGTGAATGTTGAAGATCTTTGCTTCTAAGAGAACTATTTGGTTTCTCTGTATCTGGGAACTGGTTTGTCTCCTTAAAACTAAAACCTGTTTACTTTTAATGGGGAGGAGAAGATGAACTGCAGACAATAACATTTGATATGTCTAAAAACGACAGTAACTGTAATGGCTAAGATTCGTCAAGCATGCACTATCTGTGGACACAGTTCCACGTGATCACCCTGCGCTAGGTCCTCACATTACCCTAGCAAGGAGACCACTGAGACTTTAATAATTTGGTGAAGGGAACACTACTTGAAAATGGTAGAATAGGAATTAAATTTAAATTAAATTCCTGTTCCTGACAAGGAAATTATTACTACACACGCAAGTATTAAGTCAGAAGAGAGAAAATCTTATATTGAGAAAGCCTGAATTTATTTCATGAGAATTGCAATGTACCTTTCCTTAAAGATGATGATTTATAGTTTTCTTCCTTTTTATAGATTTAATGTGTACAGGGTTGGAAGGGCCAAACCTTAATGTTAGGGTGCTATTTAAGTGCGGATTTCTAGTTTTCATGACACAATATTTTCGTACTCAGAATATGAGCTCAGTGACTGAACATAGCTTACTCTTCTAGCCAGACGTTTTTACTCTAATCTCTATTAGGCGTATTTTGAATCCTAGGCATGTTTCCTCATACTTAGCAAGAAGTAAAAGTTTGTTAACCTTTCAAAAGTTTATATTACTGGTGAGTTGATATTGAGAAAAATTTATTATTCACAGGTGATAATGGAAATGTATACAGTAGTAAATCAGAGAATGTTTTAAAAAGAAAATAGAATATTGGTTTCACAGACAGGAAAAGAAAATCAATGAGTACATAAGTTTGTGTATGTGAGATTATATATCTAACTTACATAATTTACATAGGTTACACACATAATTTGGTATTAGTCCAGAGATTGAAAACAGGAACAGAAGATTTACCCAGTGTATAGTAAGATAACCATAACTCAAAAAAGAAGTAGCTTCATTCTGAACTTCATTCATTGCTAGAAGTCAAGAGTGTGTAAACCAGTGTTGGGAATTTAGCTCAGTGGTAGAGTGCTTGTCTAGCAAGCACAAGGCCCTGAGTTTGATCCCCAGCACCAAAAAAATAAAGGAGTGTAAATCACAGGAACTCAACCTCCTATTGGATGATCAGACTTATATTACAAGAGACACCTTTTAAAAACAACTCTGTTTCTTAGTATATAAGAGGCTTTATTTCCCCTTGAAAGCAAAATAAAATCCTGGCACTCAGGCTGGTGTTTGTGGGTCTAAGCCATCTCCCCCATAACCTCCAAATCTGTGCTTCAGCTGTTCTCATGCTGACTGTCTGACACATTACCTAACACGGTGGGCAGAATGAACCCCAAGTATGCACATGCCCCGTGCCCTGGAACACGTGAATATTTTATGTTACATGGCAAAAATGACTTTGCGGTTATCGTTAAGGTATCAGACTTTAAGATCAGCAGATTTTCTTCAGTTAACCAGTTGGGCCTCACCTACTCGCATGAACCCTTTAAAGCACAGAATTTCCTTGGCTGGAGATAGAGGAGATTTGGCAGAAGGGGGAGATGAAGAGACCTGAAGCATCAGAAGGACTCGGCTATCACTGCTGACTTAAAGATGGAGGAGACAATGTGATGAACAATTTGGACAGTATAAAGAATAAGAGAGAACCCTGGCTGACTAAGAACAGGGAAACAGAGATCTCAGTTCTGTACCCACAAGGAACTGAGATTGGGCCAGTAATCTGAGCGCTTATAGAAGTGGGTTCATCCCCAGGCCTCCAGAAGGAATGCAGCCCAGGTAGTAGCCTGATTTTACCTGGTAAGACCCAGAGCAGAGAAAGCATCAATATCCACGTGTAGAACTGTGAGATAATAAACATGTATTGTTTTTGGCCACAAAACTCATTATCATCAGTTAGAACAGCAACAGGAAACCAATACATTGGACTGTAAGGCCTTTTCTCCACCCTTTCTAGTAACCAGTATCTCCAAGGCTGACCTCGAATGACATTTCCTCTGTAAAGGCTTCTGTGAAAAATCACCCCACTGTTTATTGATGGGTCTGCAGCAGATAGTCCTCCACCTAATGCCTGCGTGTGTCTGTCTGTGGGTGTTTTAGTATATCTGTGTGTGTGTGTGTGTGTGCGCGCGCGTGTCCGCGCATGTCTATGTGAGTGTGCATGCCTGTGGGTGTCTCTGAATATGCATGTGCATGTCCGTGTGTGTGCATTTTTGTGTGTCTGCTAGTCTGTGGGATTGTCAGTGTCTGCATGTTGTGTGTGTACATGTTGGTGTGTACATCTGTGTACTTGTATGTGTTGCATCTCTGCCTCTACAGTGGTACTTCTTCATTAGGCTTTGTGTTGTATTCACCTGTTTGCATTCATTTAATATAGTACTTTGCACACAGAAGGTGCCCAACTCCATAAATTTTGCATTCTGAGTGTCATCCTCGGAGAACCTAACTGATGTGACATGGTACTTGTTTACATGTACTCAAATGTAAGTTTTAGGGATATACAGTCAATACAATTAGATGCCATCTCACCCTAATGATGCTTACAGTTCACTGGATAAGCCTAACTTAGTCTTGTGTCAGATGCTACAAAGGAAAAGAACATGCTGCTATGAAGGCTTATAATCAAGAGTATTTATTGAATGAAAGACTGCATTACAGCTAAACAAGGTCAGTAATAATTGAGATTATTCAGATTAAATGCACAGTAATACTTGAAAATAGATAGAAGTAGATGTAGTCATCTTATTCCAAAACAAAGTCAGGTTTTTTTCCATCTTCCTGAAGGATGTAATGAGAAGTGAAATTAAGCTGCACTCTGAGGAGCTCAAGTTAGAATGGTTTTCAGCCCTGGCTCAACATTAAAATCAACCAAGGAACTTTTAAAAACGAGGGATGCTTGGGCCGCATCTCAACCCAGGTGAATCAGAATCTCCAAGGATGGCTTGTAGGCATCAATATTTTTAAAAGCTTTCAAGCTGTTTCTGATGCCTGTAAAGACAGGAAACCACTGCTTCAACATGTTGGTGTGTTTCCACAATTAGTGTGAAATAAAGGCAGTGAAATCCCTTCCTTGGAGACAGCTCTGTAAATCAGTTAGAAGGAGCCTTTTCAGAGTGTTTTGGTCTCAGTGGTTATGTCTAGATCTAGGCTGCAGCTGATCCCCCCACCCTGCATCTCATTCAAATTTATGGGAATTTTTTCTGATTATAAAGTAAGGGTTTTTATGTGGAAATTTTAGGGAAAATGGAAAAGCAAGAAGACAATAAAAAATTACTTATAATCCTACCAATCACTCTGACCATTTCTGGTAAGTACCCTAGGGTCACAGGCTAGTGGCTGTGTGTATGTGTGGACATACTTATATAGGACATGCAGTTTTTTAAACCTGGTCACTTCATACCATGCACCGGTTATCATCCTCTATAAAGTTTTGAGTTTATAACCCCCAAAATATATAGTCTCTTTTTAAAGTGTGCATTTAAAAAAATTATTATGGACAGTCTTCTGTGTCATCAGATATTCTGTTCTGAAAAAAATTAATGGCTGTCTACTACTCCATTCTATGCATACTAATTTAACTATTCTAATTCCTATTATTGGACATTCTGTGTCTAATTCTCTTGACTACTGTGGTGCCACAATGCAGACACTTGCTCATAATTCTTTGTGTAAATTTCTGCCTTTCTCTTAATGATAAATTCCTAAAAGTGGAATTACTGAACCAAAGAGAATGAATATTTTCAAGATTTTTTTTATATAGTACCAAATTGTCCTCCAAAAGCATTTAATAATTTCCCTTACCCTAAGTCTTCACTCACACTGAGAAATAAGTGTGCTTTGGGGTTTTATTATATTGCTTTATCCTGAATAAGGGTATTTTCTCTTATGCTTATTATGCAATTATGTTAACATTCTTTTGCTTATTTTTTCTTCACAAGCTAATCTTTGGATGTGTTTTTCTTCTTGGATTGCATAAATGTTATTCTAAGTAATTCCTTTGTATGTCATATGTTTGTGGCATACTTCTTTCAGATTTCTCAGTAGACTTTTTCATCTGTTCTTGAGTTATTGAAATTTTCAATTTATACAATAAAATCTTTCTTTTCAAATAAATTTTCACTTTAAATTTATGCTCAGAAAGGCTTTCCCCTGTAAGTAAGGTCCGAAATAAACTCAGATTTTTCTTCTAATTATTTTTGTTCTTCTAATATTTCCTTGCTGGGTTATATGATTCTCATTCTTTGAAACAAATTTGAGGTGAAGGCTTAAGAATCAGACCTGAGACAGTTTGGATGTCCTACTTACTCTCACCTTCAGGAGCTGACTGACACTTTCTAGGTCTATATTTCTCTTTTTGTAAATACTAAAAGTAAAACCCGACCTGTGAGGGCTAAATGAGGTGTCATAGAAATTAGTGAGCACAAGCCTCTATAAATAATAAGTGCTCAAGAAAAGGAAAAAAATCAAGTCCTCCAGCCCATTTCTTCAGAGTGACATTGTGAAGCTAGTATTTGGAGATCTAGGAACATGTCAGAATCAGTTTGCCTCCAGTAAATTCCCAGGCCTTGAATTTGGGCTGTCATCCCTCATAGATCCAATTATCTAACATATTTTCACTTAAGCATCGAGTTTATGAACCATGTATTGAAAGACCTCTTCCTTCCCTTCTGAATCATTGTTTTCCACTCTTTAGTCTTCAAATGTATCTTTCTATTCTCTTTAGCCTTTGATTGACATTTCTGTGTTTTGTGATGTGCATTCAGAACACTATATAAAAATAAACTGCACTATGTTATTTAAATATTTAGAGGCCTTTGTAGCCAGTGGGCTATTTTTTAAAATGACCTTTAAAACCATTACAAAAGTAATGGGGGGGAAAGCATAACCTTTTAATGTTTACTTCATTAGAGGTGTTCCCTACCTTAGATATATTGCCTTGCTTTGATAGCTCATAATGTAGGATACATCAAAGACCTTAATAATGGAGAACAATGGAGAAACAATTTTTAAAAGCTGATTTTTGTGTTATTTCTGCCACCATTAGGTGTCAGATGGAAGAGATCCCTTTCTTTTAAATAACCTAGAGACTCCTGATAGATTTTTCCATATACAGTATTATATACCTTTAATAATGTTAGTGAGTAAAGAGAGACTCATACATGAATTAGCTTATCTAGTTTTCGTGGACTTAGCTTTTGTTATGTAATTGTATTTTGAGGGTTTCTCCTATGTTATATCTGATTCAGTAATAACCACAAGCCAAATTGCAATAAGATTCTGCTCAATTCTTTCCCTCATTCACTCTCCATTCACCATTTCTTCAAAATATGCTAGTCACTTTTTAACTGTGCTCTAAGGATCTGGACCTAGACCAAGTGTCAGCCTTCTAGAAACTTCTCTGAGAAATGAAATTGAGAAAGCTAAGAGGCCAGGGCCTCTATGACAAGCCCAGGGCTGAGTGGCAGAAAAGGCCTGAAATGAGGAGCAAGTGGCAGGGTAGGATTTGAGGCTGGGCTGTGATAGGAAACATGCCATTAAGAGGGGCTGATTAGGCCGAAAGGATAGTACGGAGAGAAAACAGATAGCCAGGTTGTATCCCTCTGTGGTGTATGTAGATAGGGTGCAGGCAAATCGGGCGGATTTGCTTTTATTCATTTTTAAATAGAAGCAGGTCTTAGGGAAGATATGCCCTCTTGATCCTTCTCATACGGTAGTTAACGCATATAGACATGGGAAGTTAACTATTAGGACAAAGCAGTATATGATGGATGCCAAAGGAGTGGACACCTAGTAAGCACTGCAGAAGAAGGCTTTTATAGACAGCCTTAAGTATCAGAGACTTTCTGTGCTCAAAAGAATAATAATATTCCAGCACATGCTATGTATGTTGGTCCACTATCTATGAGGTAGACACTATTATTATTTTCATTTCGTAGAACCAGAGACTGAAGTTCAGAAAAACTAAAAACTGTATTTAAGATCACACACCTGGTATGTGCTATAGCAGGTTTTAAGTGCAGTACTATCTCACCCCAGAACCCTAGTCATTACATCACAAACCATGTCTGAGAATGAAATGTTTGAGAACAGTGTGTGGTCTGTAGAATAACGTGCCCCTCCTTCAAAGATCCTAATCTCTGGAACCTGTGAGTATTTTAGCTTACAGAGCAAAAAGTATTTTACAGATGTGTTCATTAATGATCTTGAGATGGGAAGATTATCGTAGATTATGTGGGTAATCCCAATGTAATCACCGTGTCTTTATGAAAGCAAGCCAAGAGTATCAGAGAGGTGACAGTGGAAGCAGAGATCAGACAGTGAAAGAGATTTGTAAATGCTGTACTCTTCATTTTGAGGATGGAGGAAGGGCTCTGAGCCAAGGAATGTGGGCGACCTTAAGAAGCTGGAAACAGATTCCCTGTTAAGAATTTACAGAAGGACCTTAGCCTGGCCAACACCTTGATTTCAACACAGTAAGACCTATTTCAGACTTCTGATCTCCAAAGCCATATAAGAATAATCTGTGTGTTTTTAAGCTATTAAATTAGTAGCGATTTGTTATGGCCACAATAGGAAACCATTAGACAGTGTTCCAAAAGGATTAGTCCAGCAGTGAAATAGGCAATCAGCACAGTGACTGCAGATAATACTAGTAAGGAGGCTGTTCATCCATCCAACCCCAGGTCCCCTGGACCACATCCTCTGTTCATGTTTTGTTTGCCTCCTAGCACTGATGATATTAGGACTGTGTCTTTGGGGTTTGCTGGTCATTTTGGGGACAGGCAAAAGTTCCACCTATTCTTAAATTTTTTATTGCATTAGCAGCCTCACTTGAAAATAATCTTTGGGGAATTATAGATTTGGCTAGTACCACATAATTACATTACTGATGCAGAAAATACGACTTACCACTTCTCCCCAGATCTTCCTTTTACCACATGTATATAAGAGCTTCTATTGGGCTGGCTTTTATATTGAGTTTGCAGCACAAAACCATTCAGGACATTATAAAATACATTCGTATTTTTTCAAAGATTTTGTATGTGTAGCTCTGGTGTAGGGGTGAGTGATAAAGAAAGAAGTGGCTACGTAACAGGGAAATAGCTCTTCCAGTTCTGCATGGGAAAACTTGAAAGCAGTTTGGAATTTCTGGAAGAAATCACAGACACACAACCTAACATTCAGTAACAGTGGTGATGTTTAAATTAAACATTCATGTTCCTTCACATGACTGTTTGCTAAAAAATTCATAGCAGAATATACTTTATTCTTTTTTATGATTAAAATTTATCCAAAGTGTACATGCTTATTTATGCCCCTTGGATTAAGGGTCAACTTTATTTTTCAAATATAGTTGCTTTAATAGGTTATAAGTGGGCTTAGAATTTTAGCCAATTAAGTTTTAACATTTTAGTGTCCAAAGCATATATGTATCACACACACACACACACTCTCACACACATATGTGTGTATGTTACAGCACTAAATCTCAAGTTTATGTCTCCCACTTTAACCATATTAGCTGCCTATTCAGTATGTGCAGTTGGATGTTAGTTGTCAGCTCAATCTTACTGTGTCTAGCACAGAACACTTACTTTTCCCACCTTCTGCTCTTCCTCTAGTGTCTCCATCTCAGTGCTAACACCTTGCATTTACTTGGTCAAACCAAAACTTTGGTGCCATCTTGAATTTCTTACAGCCAATCTGTCAGCAAATCCCAACGGATCCCCTTTGAACGGACATTAAAGCAGACCCCTGCCCTATACCACTGCTGTTATCACTCTGATCCTCTATCAAGGGCTAGTGTGTCAGCTTCCTAGTTGATCTCTCTTCTATAAGTGCTCCGGTACAGTTCTTTTTATTCTTATTAGTAACCAGAATGATGCTTAGAAAACATAAATCAGACTATCTTCTGCTGAGAACTATCCAGTGACCTTTTATCACTCTTAGCATAAAATCCAGTCCTTGCCATGGTCTGCAAGGCCTTCTGTTATCTGACTACTTATACTCCAACTGTAATTAACTTGGATTTATCACTACCTGACTGTATGATCTATTGTTATTTATTGTTTTTTCCCACCAGAATGTAAAGTCAGGTTTGTTTTGTCCTCTACTGTATCTTTAGTTCCTAAAACAGAGCCTGGCAAAAAATGAATGTTTAAAAAAATTGTAAGTCAATGAATGAATTTTTAGAAATGTTTTGAAATTAATGTCTGGTCTTAGTTACGTTATGATCATCATTTGCTGTCACTCATAGAGCATGGACAGGTATTTACAATAATATCCCATCTGCTATGTGTAATTCCTCATACTAAAGCTTCCAAACCTACAAAATTGAATAAAGTACAATCTTTTGCTTGCCCTCAAGACACTTATAATAAAGGAGGTAAAATTTAATAATAGTTGGACTGACAGATATAGATTGTAGTAAACTGTCACTACTGTAAGCATGTTTCAAGAATGGTCATATAGGGATTCAGAAAGGCCAATCATATCCAGTGGATTAGGAAACCTTCATTGGAGGGAGTTTAGCCTGGGTTTTGGATAGAGAGTAGTACATCTGTGGAACTTAAGGAAAAGGCATTCTGGGTGAAGGAAGCTTCTTAAACAAAGATACAGAGGCAGAAAAGTCCAAGGTGCTTTTCCAAGGAAAATATTGACTAAAGAGAACCCAGTGTCAATAGTGCCCCAATGACAGTAAATATTGAAGTTCAATAAAAACCAGTCAGCATGTCTGCTGTGCATAAACAATTTTACTAAAATTCAGAAGGTTCTGGGCTAAAATGCTGACTCAAAAGTTATTTACTGTGTTTTTTAATTGAAAAATCTATTTCAGTGTAAATGTGTCTGATGTAATTTATCTGATACCAACCAGGTGCTCCATGATTATCAACACTATTTACTGTTTCTCTGGTATGTGGTCATTTATTAGTTGTTCCATGATTCATCTGAGGAGGTAGGGCTGCCCCATTTGTGTTTGTAAGCATAACTGACCAGCATAGCCCTTGACCTTTAAGCTAATGGGCAATAGCGTTTAACTCTCATTCTATCATGAAACCAGGATTCTGTGAATCAAATGCTGTTAATTAGGTGATAAAAAAGAGAAGTGGCATGTGCTATAATATGTCATTATTAGTTAATGACAATGGTTCACGTTTTATCCTTTTTAGGAGTAATTTTTCTGAAGGGCTGTGGGCAATTGTATAAACACATCTGAAATCAGATGTAGATTTTGACAGCATAAATAATCACAACTAGGGTCCTTTTTTTGTTGTTATTGTTGTTGGGTTTTTTTTTGTTTTTATTTTTTGGTTTTGATTTTTTGTTTTGTTTTGTTTTTTGTTTTGAGATAGGGTCTCCCTATGCAGTTCAGGCTGACCTCGAACTTATGGTGATCCTCCTGCAGCATCTGGAATGCTGAGATTACAGGCATGTGCCACCACGCCCAGCACAACTAGGGTCTTTTGGTGGCCTGGAACTATTCAAACACAGATAAGGAATTTCCATAAGTTCTTTTAAAAAACATGTGAGGGGTTGGGGATTTAGCTCAAGTGGTAGAGCACTTGCCTAGCAAGCATAAGGCCCTGAGTTCGACTTCCAGCAGTCCTCCAAAAAAATAAATAAACAAACAAATAAATAAACATGTGAATATCTAAACCATATTCTTTTCAGTACTAGAGTTAAAGGTTGTTAAAAATGTGAAGGCTAATATACAACATGGGAGCTATTATTCTAAATATATATATATATATATATTTTTTTTTTTTTTTTTTTTTTTTTTTTTTTTTTTTTTTTTTTTTTTTTTTTTTTTTTTTTTTTTTTTTTTTTTGGTGCTGGGGATCACACTCGGGACCTTGTGCTTGCCAGGCAAGCACTCTAACCACTGAGCTAAATCCCCAGCCCCCATCATTCTATATTATTAATATGCACTAATAAATTGTCTTAAGTGGAAAGAAAATACAGACATTAATTCTACACAGAGCCATTGCTCTAAAAAAAGACTATTTCATAGAATGTACTTTTTAATATGAGCATTTCTAAAGTAAGCATAATCAATAGAATATATCAGTGAAAATTAAGTCATGAGCTCTAACACATTCCTGTCCTAATTAGAGTAGGGGCCAGGTCTTATTCATCCTTTGACTTGATTTTGTCCAATACCTGGGACTTAATGTTCATTGGGTGAATTAAAACATTTTTTTTCTCAAATCTTTTGCTTGGGAAGGTCCACACATGGCAAGATGCATATTCTGACTATTGCTGAAAATGAGAAGTTGGTAAACAAAAGTTTGAGAAAATTGAACTAAAGCCATCCAGAGCTTAAACAAAAATAACTCAAAAAATTAAGGAAGGTGGGAGCTTTTCAAAGCTTTCTCCCAGATTAATCCTTAACCTTGAAATGTGTATCTAAACTCTTTAAACTCTAAAATAGTTTTGATGGCTTTTGATGACAAATTCAAGTAGATATGAAACTCTGATTATATTTTTAATGTAGAAATATTGGCATTAATGGATTTATAGACATTCTGCTAAACTTATAATTAAGAGTTTTTCCTATCAGGCAGTCTTTAAGAAGTAGCTACCAACACTTGTTTATAAGGGATGCTAATGCTGGGAAATTGTGGTCAGAATGTCAAACAGTAAAACAGCAGAGTTCAAACTAGTTCCCATCAATATTTATATTAATTTTGTAAGCTCTTCTTTACGTGATTTTCCATGATAGACTAGGTTTCACAGAAAGACCTTTATGGATACATTTCAAGGACCGATTATTTAAAAAAATAATTTGGTTAAACAGATCTACTTGACAATATTATCCAAATAGCCTTTTAAGTAAATGTGCTGCCTTGTATTTTTAAACATTTTTTAAAACATTGTTTTTGTCAACTACATAATTATCTGGTATCAAAGGTATTTATTGTTAATAGTTTTATTTATAATTCATTAAATAAATTGTGGAGACTCTGGTTTCTGCTAATTATGCTATATTTTGCCCAAGTTGTATTGTATGCTGGCCATGTATCTCAGTGATACTAGGAGGAAAATGACTTAAGCTGATTTGGATGCTGTGGCTTTCAGTTGCAGACATAGCAGCCTAGACCCAGGTGAATCTGGACATTAAGTAGAGGATTAAGATATCACAAAGGCTTTGAAGGTCACTTGTCCTACAGAAGTCTTTTTGGTCCTAAGGGTGTGGGGCTTCTCTTGGTCATTGATGCACAGCAGAGGTATGGGAAGTTTTGTTTAATATTGCAACAATATTCATTGCCTATTTTTATGAATATAAGAAATCATTTTGCTATGTTTTATTGATTTCTAACCATTTCAATACTAATATAGTAGTTCTTTTCTTCATTGTCAGGAGTTTACTCATTCAGATATTTTTCACTCGCAGGAACTAAATACTGTTTTATGTCAAACTGACTTTTTCACACTTGGGATCTCAAAACATGTCCTAAAAATTTCCCAAATCCCTTCCCTTCACACGATATACTCAGATTTCTTAGGCAGTCGACAGGGATGTAGCATCTTCAGCCTGCTGCAGTAAGTGACCAAGAAGCATGGTCCCCTGTCTCCTGTCTTACCAGCCCTACCTCCCACCTGCAGTTGCACCTCACGCCACCCAAGCAACAAGTCATGGCCCTGCATCTGTTTACCGTACAGGAGAAAAGCAGTTTGTATCGGTAGAGCCCAACATCTAAGAACAATCTCAAAGCCTCTGAAGCTGACCCTCCTTCAAAAACAAGTTAGTGAAGCTCTTCAGGCTCAGAGTCACCTCTGAGCACTTTCCCTGTTGCCTCGTATGCTGTTTAGGGCAGAGTTTTCCCAATGCCAGAGACTCTGTGTGCTTACAGAGTAGCCTGGGTCGGGGAGTGAGGGGTCTGGGACGACCAGGGGCCAAGGCTAAAGCAGCAGCCAAATGCCACGTTCTGCATATTAAGTTAGCACAGTGCATCGAGTAGGTTGATTGTGTCTGAATCCCGGCATTGTCTGTGCCATCTAGTTCTGTTAATTTGGGTAAGTTGTTGAGACTCTTTTTCCTTTTTTTTTTTTTTTTGTGTGTGTGTTATTATGTGTTTGCAGTACATAATGAATACATTGTTTGTTTGTTTGTTTGTTTGTTTGGGACAGGGTATTACTGTGCTGTTCAGACTAGTCTTTTTTTTTAATTTTTATTTTTACCGAGAACATGTATTGGTACATTGTATACATAATGATCATAATCAGCATGGTTATTTTGTACCTGTACATGATGTATCTTGGTTTTTCCCCCCTCTTCTCCTCCCCTCCCTTCCATTCCCCACCCTTCTCTATTTGCAACAGGTTTATTTACATTTTTCCACTTTTTTCCCTTTCATCTTACTTTTCTTTTAACCTTCCTTCTTTATCCCCCTTTTCCCTATCTAGTTGTCCTCTGTTTTGAATACTATCTTGAACTCACTGTGTAGCCCAGGCTAGTCTCCAACTCCGACGAACCTCCTGTCTCAGCCTCTTTATCTATCTTTATTTCGCTCTTTTTTTATGCTTTGGCAAGAAACCATGCTGGGCAATTATTTCTCTGTATTTCATTTCTAACTTTCTATGGTTGTTGTGAATGATTACATCAGATAATACATGCTTGTTATACCATAAATGCTCGATAAATGTTGGTAGTATTCTTTTGTTTGTTTTTTGGGACAGAGTCTCACTATACATAGTTCAGGCTTGCCATGAATGCACTACGTAGCACAGGCTGGCCTCAAACTCAAGGTGACCCTCCTGCCTCAGACACCCGAGTGCTGAGGTTACAGGTGTGTACCACCATGCCCAGCTCAATGTTAGCATTTTTAAAATGAGATATTATAAAGTATCTAAATGTCCAAAAATAGAGGATTGGTAGATAAATTAGAATATACTCAATGATTCATTTAAAAGGATAAAACACTCACCTATGTCTGTTTTGTTTTGTTTTGTTTTGAGATAGGGTCCCACTAGATAGTCCAGGTTGACCTTGAACTCACTATGTAGTCCAGGGTGACCTCAAACGTGCAATCCTCCTGCCTCAGCCTCCCAAATGCTACAATTACAGGTGGACACCACCACGCCCAACTAACTGTGTTGTTACATATGAAAATTAGGCTATAAATCCAAATTCTGTACTGTTAAAACTGATTATATAGATATATATAGTTCAGAATTCCTACTTTTTAAATTCTTGTTCTTTTTGAACTGTTCAAATTACTGTTTTCCAGGAGGTAAGAATTACTTTTGTATCAGAATACTTTTTCATTTTAAAAAAGAAAACTCTTTGTGTGTGTGTGTGTGTGTGTGTGTGTGTGTGTATGCACATGTGTGCGCATGGATTGAACCTAGGGGCTTTGCATTGAGCTTATATCCCCAGACCCACCCACCTCCCTGCTCTTTTTGAGACAGGATCTCAACTTGCTAAGTTACTGAGGTTGGGCTTGAACTTGTCATCCTCTTGCCTCAGCCTCCCAGGATTCTCGGATTACAAGTGTCCACTACCACACCTGGCTAAAAAGTAAAATTTAAAATGATAAACCCATCCTCGTCAGGTGGCCTCGGAACACACTCACTGGGCATTGTTTCCACAGCTGTCCTCATCAGTGATTCTGGGCACAGTCATTCCTGCAGCTCGACTAATTTCCCCATTCAACACTCCATTGGAAACCAGACCTTTCTTGGGATGGAAACACTTGTAATGCACATTTCTAAGCACAGCATTATTATTAACCATGATTCTGTAGTCTTCTAGTAGAAAGTTAATACTGGTGTCAAATCTGGATTCTCCACCTTCTCCTAGCGTCACAAAGGTGTCTCCACCACTGTCAAGGTTCTTCTTTAGGACTTCAAACTCAGCTGCAATAAAATTTTCCCTTGGCCCAGCTGCAATCCACAGTTTCACCCCAATTAGCTTCTCAGATATGATTTTGTCTTTTAAGCTTTGAATCTTCCAATTACTCTGAAATCTTTTCTGCATAGATTTATAGCTACTGTTGGTAGTAAACACCTCTTTTTTCATATGCATTGAAAATAATGGGGTTCCGAACATCCTTCTCCATGGTTGCCTGAAGCCCAGTGACCACCATTCTTCACTTGAGGTCCCCCAGCATCCCACGGCCAAGTATCCAAGGACACCCAGCAACCAGAGACACTCAAGTGCTCTCTGCTTCATTTTTTGCTTTATTTTCCCTCACAAAATGGATCTCTTGACAACATTGTGGGTCTTTAAGAAGTTATGTGTGAAGATTTGTACAGACAGGGTTAGGACAACATTTAACACAAAGTAGGTTCTCAGTAAATTATGATTATGTCTTTCTTTCTATATGTAATTGTCTCTTCCTCTGCTTAACTCTCTACCTTCCTTTCTTTCTGTTTCTGCTTTTTCTTGTTCCTAGAAAGAATCTAAGTTACATTAGGATTAAAATAAGCATGTAAGAATATCGGTACAAAAAGAAAAATAAAAACTAAAGATAATCAGAAATATATTCTGTAAGGTCCTTTTCATTAATTAGAAGTAAGTCGTAAATTTGCCTCTGAACTTCTGTTAGCTAAAGAGGAAAATCTGATTAGTAACATGCCTCAAAAAGTCCAGCAGATAGGTCTGGGGATTTAGCTTAGTGGTCAGAGTGCTTGCCTTTCAAACACAAGTCCCTGAGTTCAATCCCCAGTACCAAAAAAAGGTCCAGCAGATTAAATACCAACTAGCTTAGAAAAGCACAGCTTTCCTTAGACCCAAGTTTTGAACATCCGTTTTCTAATGGATATTCATACCAGAAATACCATGGCATGTGGCGGACAGTATCTTCAACAGTATCCTCCGTATTTTTATGGGGTTCAAACAAATATGGGACTAGGTCAGTGCTTCCAGATTTTTTGATCACAAGCCCTTTCTTTATAAAGAGTCTTGCTAGGCTCATGTTATACCAGAAGCAATAGTTTTTAGTTGGGAATTGTCTACAACTATTTATATGGCAAATTGGAAGGATTATGAAAGGAGAAAATCCAAAATTCTGAATAGAAGGGATGCCTACGATGTGTGTATGTTTACCTGCTAACAGCCCACAGACTTATCTTTGAGTGTTCTTTGGGACTTTCAAATAATTTGAAACTTCTATAAACTCAGTAATTGCCAATTATTTTACTTGTGGTTATATATATTTCCTCTTTCTCTTGTAACTCTTTGGGCATTTTCCTGTGTATGAAGCCATTTCTAGACATGTAGTACTTGTGTAGTATTCTTTTGATTAGACCATCCTTCATATAGTGCAAGAGGGAGCTACATAAGGGTGTACATACACCTAGGGGTGGGATCCTTGGGGCCATGTTGCAGGCTGACTGCTCCAGCACTCTACATTGAGCCCTTTCTGTAAGTACTCACCCCCTAGTTTCCTCCTTTGAAAATTTTCTCTCCCCCCTTCACCATTGGTACTGGGGATCAAACCCAGGGCCTTGCACATGCTAGGCAAGCACTTGGCCTGAAAATGTTCACTTTAACCCCCATTAGAATGCCTTAAAGAAGACATCCTTCCAGTAGAGTTAGACAAGACTTTGACATCATTTGCAATACAGTTATATATACCTGCATAGATATAAAACCACTGTTTAATTTGTTCAGTTTTTAAAACAAAGTATCGCCAGTCCTTTAGATATGATCAGAAAAGTAGCACATGTATAAATAGAACACTTCTGGGGCTTTCAGGGGCTGAGTAAATGATTTGCCAAGGAAAAATGATACACACGAGCTCTGGGCCACTTGGACCATAGTTTTTGAGTTTGTAGGTATTAGTTCTTTTCTATATTTAGGTCCTTGAAATAACCACTTAAACCACATATAGACATGCTGACAAATATGTTGAATCGGTGGTATAATTATTTATTTTATGAAGAGGAAATAGGCCTTTTATATAATGACCTTACAATAAGTGTCATTTTTTTATACGGAAAAATAAGCGCCTGCCATTTTCTTGTTATTCTGAGGTCAGAGCCTACCACAGAGATTTTAATATTTGAAAACTTCTATTCACTGGAATCTCAGCATTTAAAATAATGGTTTTCTTAAGGTGCAGTATTATGATGCACTGTGCCTGACCTTTCTTGGTCAGGAAAATAAAATGTTCAACACATCTTCTTTCTTATTTTACTCTGTTTATATTGCTTAAAATGTGTTAAATAATCAGAAAGTATTTTTATTCCTTTCACTTTTTAATTATGATTTTTTATCTGTTGTGGCCATCTAGATGTAGAAGCTTTTGTAGTCACTATGCCATCATTCAAATTTTGTACTTTAGACATCATTTCAACAAGATATTCACTAATAAAAGTGAGGTTGAAGCTGGGCGTAGTAGTGCACACCTGTAGTCCCAGCTGTTTGAAAAGCTGAAGCAGAAGGGTCACTTGAGCCCAGGAATTCAGGGCCAACCTGAGTATAGTGAAAACCTGATCACCCTCCCTTCAAAACAAAAAAAAAAGTCAAACATCTATAGAATTGTCATTGAAAAATGATGTTCTTTTTTGGATGGTTACGTCCTAAGGATATTTAGTGAGTATTACTTAAATATCAGTAAATTTTATGAAGTTCCTCTTACACTGTGCTGCTTAATCCTACTAAATATATGAGCTATGTTTCTGGTCTTTCAAGGAAAATTCGTTAAAATAACATTCTAAGAAAGCAACATTGAACAAACATTTAAAATGATTTGTGAAAGTAAGCTCGGCTTTACTAAATCCTTAGAAATATACAAAAACTTCTTGGATGGGTAAAATCATTTTTAGAAATAGTTACATTCATGGTAATGATGCATGCAAGAATAATTTAATCATATGTCTTTAGTTTTTGAAGTTTTCTCCCCAAAGCAAATACTTTGAGTAGAGTAGACAGATAAATGTTGAATAGGTAGACAAACAATGTGATAGATTTTAATAATTATATGTCCTTATTTCTGCATAGAAGCCATATTTTCCGTTTTAAGAAACACCCCCCCCCTTTTTTTTCGCCGGTACTGAGCAATTGAACTCAGGGGTTCATGCATGCTAGCCAGGTGTTCTACCTCTCAGCTACATCACCGCCCCATTTTATTTTTTATCAGGGTCTCACTGAGTTGCCCAGACTGACCTTGGATTTGAGATTCTCCTGCCTTAGCCTCCTAAGTAGATGGGATTGCAGTCATATGCCACCGTGTCTGGCTAGCATCCTGACTTATAGTCTTTTCGCTGAATCTTTTATTATAATAAAAGTATTTTAAGTATTTATCTAGTGTATACCCTTTCCTGCTGTATCATCTTGCTTCTATTTTTAGAACAGGAAATCATGCCGGCGAATTAATCACACCAAGTCTTGTTTGGCAGATTCGGTGTATCTCACAGAGTAGCCTTTCTAAATCTATGTGGACAGGGGCTTGCTGGTACAGCCTCCATGGCCTTTAAACAGATCACTCTGCCTCTAGTAGAGCTCTGAATCTCACTTATAAAAGGATAGAGAAGTTTGCTCTTATTATCACAAAATAATGACCATTTATCCTCAGACATTTAAAAAGACTACACCCTAACTTTTAAATATTTGCAGAAGAATTGTGGTAAACACACAGTAAAAGAAAAACAAAAGACAATCCTTCACACAGATGCTGAACTTACAAAAATGGAGAGCCTCGGGTGGTGCCAGACTGGATGCTTACTGTATACAAGGTGTGATCCAAAAATAACGGCGAATGTTTAAATAAAAATTTATCACAGTAAAAGACACATAGCCATTAATCTGTCTTGAAATACTTACCCTCAGTTCAAACACACTTATTCCATCATTCTCGCCACTTTTTTAAGCAGTTCTGGAAACCCTCTTTTGTCAGTGTTTTTAGCTCCACAGGCATAGCTGCCTTGATGTCCTGAATCAGTTCAAAACATTTATAGCAATTCCATCAAATAGAAACATTACAGTGTGTCTTCTTCCACCTTATTCACCAGATCTGGCACCATGCAAGTTCTGGCTCAAAAAGTCAAAATGACTATGAAAAGTAAATGTTTTTAATGGATAGAAGACATTAAAGTAGTCACAACAGTACAACTAAAAACACTCTCAAAAGGAACTTGCAGAACTGCTTCAGAAAGTGGCGGGGATGATGGGATACATGTGTTCGAAGTGAGGATGAGTATTTTGAGGGGGATTAATGGCAGTGTGTCTTTTACTATAATAATTTTTTGTTTCAATATTCACTGTATTTTTGGATCACACCTCGTATATGCAGCATCAATTTCAGATGAGGTGCATTTAACTGGTCTTGGCCAAGCCTGTGGAAAACATGGGCAGCCCTAGCAGCATTTTGAAGAGCCTTAAAGAGGCTTGTGGTTAGCTGTTGACACTCCGGGTAAAAACCTCCCAGATTAATAATCTTGTGGGTCTCCCAATCTTGTTTCCCTCTCAGAGGCATTTCCCAAACAGAGCACCGAACAAAACATGTCATGATGTCAAAGAATCCTTGATTTGGAAAGGATCTTTGAAGTCATTCAGTCTGGTTTTTTTATACTACCCAAATTTCTTTTAAATAATTGACTAATTTCATATATAATGAATAAAATAATGTCGATCAAAGGAAAAATAAATTTCTGCACATTTCTTTTGTTCTAATACTTATCACTGAGCACTTGTAACAAAAATACCTATTTAAGAATTTTTCTTCCTCTGATTTTTTTGTTTTGTTTTGTTTTGTTTTGTTTTGTTTTGATACAGGGTCTCACTTTGTAGTTCAGGCTTGCCTCGAGCTCACTGCAGTCCTCCTGCTTCTGCCTCCTGAGTGCTGGAATTACAGGCATGCGTCACCGCGCCTGGCTACCCGTCCTCTAAATTTTAAGATATATCTGTGCTATTTGAACTGTCCAGCAAATGAAATAAAAATCTCAATTGTTGTCAGGCTGACTATTGCTATTTTCCTAGCAGGACTGATTCCACTTGGCCCTTAAATTTCCTTACGCTGTCAAATCCCTAGAACTGTTTTTAATCCCGGGTTTTGTAATGGGAGTTGTCTGAGCATGGTGACTTTGACAAACAGTAATCTTCAACAAGAAACAGTAATGGAGTAATGTTACTTGCTTTGGCTGAAGCCCAATGGTTTGAGGAGTGACTTACTCGTAAGATCTCTTCTCTCTTCACATACATATGGGTAGACCAGAATAGGATGTATATCTGCTAGATTTTATTGTCTACCCTCTATCGTTCTGCATTGTTTTCACGACTGTGCCAATGAGCAAGTGAAAGGGTTAGATGTTCTGATTGACTGCCCAAGCTTCCATTATATAAATTCCTAGAAAGCACTCCGGTAATTTAGCAATCTTTTCTGGTCATTTGTATGAAATCTGCTTGTGTATGACCTTTCTCAATATATATTTTAAAAAATGAGTATGAGACTTGATGAAAAGCTTTTTTGAACACTTCGAAGAAGGCAAGATGGTGTCATTACAAAATATTTTACTTGTAATGTCAGTACCCTAAATTGTGTCTTTGGTATATGGAAACCAATCTAGAAAGCAAAAGAAAAAAAGTGATTTATGCTGACTAAAATTGACAAATGGTCATATCTGTAGAGAAAGGTAGATAAAGAATTATTTTCTTTGGATGCAGACCTATAGATTCTCAAATTATTTTAAAACAGAAAAACCATTTATCCTCTGTTTTAAAGCCGAGATACCAGAATTCTCATGCGCTTAAAAAATGTGGCTACTGGGGCTGGGGATTTAGCTCAGTGATTAGAGTGCTTGCGTAGGAAGCACAAGGCCCTGAGTTCGATCCCTGGCACAAAAAAAAAAAAAAAAAAAAAAAAAAAAAATGTGGCTACTTTTACATTCTTATATCAGAGACCTGATTTGTCAGAGAGATTTGTCCCTGGAAAGGTCGGAAAGGTAAACATGATTTTAGTTTAAATTAATACAAACTGAAGCAATGTAGTATCAGTCTCACTTTAACACTTTAACTGTGGTTTTCATAATATAAATTTGGTCTTTTATACCAAAGAATGATTTATCCCTCCATTTTACTAATTATTCTTTTAAAGGAAGCCCTTAGTAGATAATAATCAATAAAATGCAAATTTCATGAGTATGATTTTCAGGTACCTAAAACTTATAAATAAAACTTGGAATGAAGCACTTTCCTCTGGGGAAAATAGAAATAAAATAGATAGTTTATACTTATGACTGTGTTTGGACACCTCATCAATTAATTTTTGCCATTTATTTTATATCTAAGCTGAATACTTCACAAATGTGGCTATGAGGTAGGAAATGGACTTTCTTCTTTATACTTTATATATAATGACTTTTTTAAACAATGATAAATTTTTCTTAATACTTATTCAACAAGGGAAACAAATATTGTGGTTTCTTTCTATTAAAGAAAGAAACACAGTACACAGTACACATATCAGTCATTTTGAAAGAATACTCACATTGGAGAAATAAAGAAAATGTTTTAATAATGATATACACAGTCTTGTTGTTGCTTTGGGTGGGGGATAAAGTTAATCTTTTTTAAAAGTTTCAAGTATGTGTTTTGCACAAATGTTAAAATTTTCTTTTGTGTCTGTCTTTTCACACTTTGGTTCCTAGAGTTGTCATACTTTTGGGAGAATATACACTGAATATGTTTTATTTCCTCTTGGTTTCTTTTGGTGGTCTTGCTGTCTTTACAAATTATTTCTCTGAAGATGTGTAAAAACATGTTGGTCCTTCTTCTGCTGTGTCTCTCATGCCTTCCACTTTCCTCTGTATCCACAGAGCTCATTCTCTCATTATTTTTTCTTATCTCCCCCTGCCTTTTTCTCTTTTGTATCCCCTTATGCAGACTCTTCACTGTCTAACTTTAAATTGATTAGAATGCATTAATTTTTAAATAAGTGTCACACAACCTTAACTGAGCAGTAAGAGGTTGAGAAGGCTTCATGGTGTAGAGTCTGATCCAAAACTAACTGTGAAGAATTTTAAAAACAAGGGCTGCCCTTCATTAGCACCCGTGCCATCTCCTGACAGGCTCCGTGCACCTCTGTGGCCGTGCCAGACCAGGGCAAGCCCCACTGCCTGCGCCATTTACCCTCTGTCAGCAGCTTCAATTGGAGCCGGGCGATGCTGTACATGCGAGTCTGTCATGCGTCAGCCTCAATTAAGCTCATATTGCTGTGTTTAGGGAACACAACAGCCTCCTGTTAACCATTTTTTGTTGTTGTTGTTGTTGTTGTTCCTTTTTTATCCCTCTTCCGTTTTTTTCATTCTACTCTCTTCTGACTCCCATGTATCATTTGGTGAAAGTATATCCATGATATTTTAACTCCATACAAACAGAAACAGTTTTTGGAAGAAGTAACTCATGTAGGTTCCAATGTGTTGACTCTCCTCATGAAAATACGCTCAAATATGCTCAAATGTGTTCAGACATGAGTTTGTTATTTAAAGCTGGGAATTATAGGCAACTCTTACTGATATTTTGTATGTGTGCCAATCTTGGTCTTGAGTCTTAGGCAACAGTTTTCCTTAGGCTTTTTAAGAGTTTAGGAGCATAGGCGTTCAGCTTTACCAAATGGCAAGCTGCTCCTCTTCTTCCCAACCTCTTGTTGACTTCTACCCTCATCATGTAAAGTGGAGGTGGTAATTTTCTCCTTTTAGGAAGAAGAAGAAACTTAGCTACAGTTTAGGGGGAGCAAGGAGTATAGACAGCACTGGTTTCTATTTGCTTCACTATTTTGTAGTCTAACATAAGTTTATGGGAAAAACAAAAAGACTACCCGTGGTACCTCATGCAGTGTAGCTGACTGATCAACTTACTCTTTTATGAGAAATTATCTTTTAAAAGGACATCTCAAATAAAATAATGAAGCAGCTTTGAGGCAAATGTTCTTTCCTTTATCCTGATAACTATCAAAGACCCAGAAGAGCTGCTGTGTACATTGATAGACAGGTAGATATTGAGATAGTTGGGTATACCAAAGGACTTGCAGAGCTTTTATGGGCCTGGTCATTGTGCGACGTCCACTTTCCCCAAAGGGCTGTTGTTGGCTGTTGGTTATAAGGCACAGCATGAAAGAAATCACAACAATGTAGATCCTGTGAGGTCTGTGCAGCAGCAAGGTTCTCAGCAGAAAGCAAGGTCAGTCTCACAGATGAGAATGGGGACAAAAAGTATGTGGTTTTTTTTTTTTTTTCTCTTTTCATAAGCACACCACCAGCATGGGTATGTAGCTTTTAAATAGAATTATATTGGTGGATCAATCCAAGGAAATGGACGAAGTGTACAGATAACGGAATTCAGGTCTCCAAAATGTGGGACAAATGGATCATTGTTGAGATCATTAACTGAAAAACTTAAAAATCTATAATTATCCAAAATTCATATTGGCAATAGGTTATGGGTTTCCAGTATGATGGTGTAGCAGCCCATAATATTGGCTTTCTGGAGGATATATATTAGCATTAAATGTGAAGTTATTGAACATCTTGAATAAAAAATTGTTTGCAAAAGCCAGCTGTCACAGTAGTTTATCAAGGGCAGACTTTGAGATTGCCATTTGGAAAACAGATGGCCACAGAGAGTCTATATAGGCTAATATTTTGTACTTTCTTTTGCACCCCAGGTCCTGAGAGTGTTATAGCGGGAGTCTTCACTTTAACCTGTCCTAGAGAATGCAACCCTTCTTACTTGGATCAGTCCTATATCAGTGTTTAATTTGGTTAATTTAACAAATAGTTGTATATGGCTTTCATGTGGCAAATACCCGTTATGTTTAACTGAGTCAGTGGTTTAAAAACAGGTTCTTCACAGCCTGGTGGTAGAAATGACCATTAAAATATACACTGTTTAAATCATAATAAATGGATTGACAGGAGTCCATCCAAACAAAAATGGCTAGTTTATAACATGAATCTTGATCCTAATCTGGGGTTCGGAGAAATGTTTCTAAATAAGTGACAGTTTGTATGTGATCCGAAGGATGAGTAAGAGTTTAGTAGGCCTAGAGTGTGCAGCAGGGTGGGGAAATGGGAATAGTCCTCTATGCAGAACAAGCCAAATACAAAGGTCCTAGGGCAGGAAGGAATATGGCACCCCAAGAAACTGAGGGGCACTGTGGATAGAGCACAGGGAGGGCAGTAGGATATGGTGGTGTGCATCCAGAAGCAGAGATGAGAGCCAGATCACACTGAGCCTCTTCACAGGTCATATCTGGGTTTTACTCTTTATTTTAAGGAACGACATTTGCTTCTGAAAAATGAAGGTTAAGCATCAGAGTTCTCAACCTAGGAGACATTGAAAATTGGTGACTTTTTAAATTCTTTCAATTATTTGACTTTAGCAGGTAGAGGCCAAGGATGTTAAATGTCTTACAGCATTTGGAACAGCCCCATGAGACAAGGAATAGTCCTGCCTAAAACACCAGTCATACCTCCAGTGGGAAACACTATGATGCCCAATCACTTGGATGCTTTTCCAGTCTAATCATCTGTTTTGTAAATAAGAGTTAAAATGTAGGCCTCTAGAAAACAGTGAAACTAATGGCAGTGATTTTATTTAATGATCAAATTTTAGACTTTTCAAACTGATGAGACACATGAAAACTATAAAAAAAGATGAGTGTCTCAACCTAGATATAACTGAATATTAGAAAAGTTAAAACATGTCATTTGATATATTGAAGGCTGGAAAATCTCCAAGAAGAAAAAAGAGAGAAACAGCTAAAACCAGAATAGAGAGCAGTGAGCTAGAGGTAACTAACAAAGCTCTACATGTCTGGGACCAAATGTAACCACCAGCAATACAATTGGGAATCTAAAATACTAGAGTACATGTATACTTGCATGTGAGCACATGAGTGTGCACATGCATGCACATGCACAATAGGGTAACTAAATTTAAAACTTCAGTTTGGCCAGTATACACAAAGAGGGCTAAAGTAGTCCTGGGTAATCATTCCTACTGAGTTCCAGCAAAACTAAACAAATTTTTTTCTGGGAAAAAGGATCCCTAAATTAGGCTCTCCAGATTCCCACAGATTACCTTCAACCAAATTTGAGCTTGTTAAAAAGCTTACCAAACATATACACAAAGAAAATTGCCATAAAGGAGAACTCAAACAACAAACAATGCATTTTTACTACAAAAAGTTTTCAGATGGTTGAGTTATCAACATAGAGTACAAAACAGAATTATACAAAATATACACAGAAAATATACAAGGAGTTTCTAAATGGTCAAGCAGTAGACTATTAAAATTACCCTCATGGGTTTTGTTTTGTTTTGTTTTGCTTTGTATCACTATCAAGGCGGGCCTTAAACTCACTATGTAGCTCAGACTGGCCTCAAACTCAACCCAAGTGCTGGGGTTACATGCATGCACCACCACTCCTGGCCAGGATGAATAGATTTAAAGGCAAAGTTAAAAAAATAAATAAATAAATAAAAGTTGAGGTGTCGATTAGTGAATGGGAAAATTGATTTCAATAAATTATACAGAATTCAGCTCAAAGAAATTTAGATGGAAAGCATGAAAGAGGTATCAAGACCTGTGGAATAGAATGAGAAGACCAAAAAGATAGCAATTTGGAGTCTCAGAAGGTAAAATTAGAGGAGCAGTATTTTAAAAAGCAGTAGCTGAGAATTTGCCAAGTCTGGCAAAAACACAAAGCCACAAATAACACACAACATTGGCCAAGCACAATAATTTTTTTTAAAAATTCACATCTACACACATTGTTTTGAAATGACAGAACATCAAAACCAATGAGAACTAAATGCCACCAGAAATAAAAGACACATTACCTACAAGCAAACAATAAATTAGATTTTGAGTAGACACCTCAAGAAAACCAAGAGTAGAATGTCTTCCAGAATTTAAGAGAAAATACCTGCCAGCCTCAAATTGTCTTATCAGCAGTGTGACTTTCAACAGCAAGAGCAAAACAACAGATAAACTAAGAGATTGCCATCAGTAGATTTATTTTCACCAAAAGAACTTTTCTAAATTAGTACTTCTGGAAAAAGGAGGATTAGTCCAGAAGGAGGATCTAAGATACAAGAATGAAAAGTAAACAAGAAAGAACTGAATCTAAATAAAATCTTAGCAGTTATTATATGAATTACATTTATAATGTAGCTTAAAAATAATAATAGAGGTTATAGGTGTAGCTCAGTGGTAAACACTTGCCTAGCAGGTGCTAGACCCTGAGATTTATTCCCAGCACTGTTAAATAGATAAATAATAAACATAATAATAACACTAATTTGAGGAGAGAGGCCATTTGAAATAAAGGAACTAAAATCTTGGTGTATTTTACTTTGTTTTGCAAATTAGGAGGGGAACAATCAGAGTTACCATGTTCTAAGGACCTTGTAATTTTCAGGAAGGGAATACAGGTACTCCTTAACTTTGAACTTTGTTATGAATGCATGGTAAAATTTCAAATACAGTCATTTAAAAATAAAAATTAAACTATGTAGACTCAAAAAATTTACAAAAACCACTTGCATTACTAATAACAGGCAAAAAGTGAAACAAATTTGAAAATAAAGAGTTCCATTTTTGGCTACCTGAGAGTGCATATAATGAAAGATACACAAGACCTAACTCTCCTGCTCACCAGCTGTGATCATGAGCAAGTTAATTTCTCTGAACCTTAATTTCTTATCTGTAACACGGCAGTAACAGCAATATTTTGTAGTATGGCAAAAATCAAATGAGGTAAATAGCATTTAACACAGTGCCCCTAACATTATCATTAGGTACCATGCTGAAAACCGAAAACCATGAGAGCAGCAAGGGACCAGTGCTCAAACATCATAGAACCTAATAGGGATGATAGCTCAGGAGTCATATAGTTATTGTAATATTTCTAAGTTGTAAATGTGCAAAGGTACATCAACTTAGGAAAGACAGATACATTTTGGTCTATGGAAAAGAGGAATGGTCCTCAGAAAAGACTTTGTGAATTAGATGATTTTTGAACAGAACCTTAAAATACTGGTAAATAGGAATATGTGTAGTGTGTTTGGCAAGTGCCTTGTGCTGGGTTCATTCTGGAGTGTGTCTTAGCTGAATATTCATAGTACATCCAGGCTGAACAGCAGGGAGTAGGAAGCACGATGGGCGAATGAGGATTATTCAGCGAGGCTAGCGGAAAGGAAGTGGGGTTGGAAAAACGGGCTAGAGGAAAGACACTGAAATTGCACAGGTGAGCTTTGTCCACACATTCCATCGAGACAATGAGCCAAATGTTAATTAGCTGTCAGATAAGAAGAAAATGTCTGGAAAAATCTGTAAGGAAAGGTAAATCCATCCTCTGGGATAGTATCTGGCATATTAATAAACATATTGTGTTTTTAAACTAATAGATACTTTGTACTGTGCAGCAGCCTCAGAATATTGTCAGAGAGGTAATTTTTTTTCCAACTGACTTCCATGATTGAAGGGATAAGTGTATTCACAGTCTGAGCCAATCCACTGCATCTGAAATGAAATGGCTCTTCAGGGAGAAGCAGTGGAAAGGGGCTTACTGGGACTAGGTACTTGGAACTAGGAGAGACATGATAATGATGACAGTCTTCTAACCCAAGTGCCTGTGTGAACACATACACCTGGGGCTGGGAGGGCTCGCCAGTGAAGGAGACTATGTGGGCCCCTGTACTCAAGGATCTTACAGTCATGTTTTAGAAGCTGTACTGACTTCCCAGCATCCCTTCTTTGAACCACTCACTGCCTCCACCTTGGAAGCCCCCAAGCTCCAGGGCTGCCCTGGTGCTTCTTTAATGTCTTTTCTGCAGAATATATAGACTGTGTTTGTTTCTTATTTCCAAACCATACCTAATTTTTACAGAGCTTTTTTCTTTAATGTTTGGCCCAGATGTATATAATCATCATTCTGCTCATGACTAGACACAGCTGGGGGAAGAATGCCTGTCAGATGAGACTTTAATTAATTTCCTTCCTTGTGAGGAGAGCTTGGGATAAAACGCACATGCATCTTTCTACCTTTTTTCCTTAACAGTGGAACTAATTTGTTTGCCAACGAGTGAGTAGCTGGATGGGGTGGCGTGGATGGAAGTTAGAGGTGAGAAAGGAGGAGACTCCACTTAGGGAAGGACATAATTGAATGAACTCTGGAACAGAGAATATATGTGTCCAGGTGGCTGGGGAAGGTCTTGACCCCCTAGATTGTGTTTTTTTACTTTTGAAACTGTTCAGCAGTAATCTGGAAGCATTCCCAGGACTTTTAAAACTCTCCACTAAAGTAATTCTGGCAACAGTGTGGAAATCTTTGGGATAGGTAAAAGCACACTATGTTTTTAGGCCTGGTAACTTCATGTGATATTAACAGTGCATGTTGTTCTTTTCACTTAATTGTTATTTGACTTTAATAGAATTTGCATTTCATTATTGAGCTATAATATGTCATTCTGTGGTATTACCATTACTGATCATTGAAGGTGTTTGATCCAACAAGCATTTTATTCCTCACTTATGTACAAAACATGGTATGAGGCACTGTGGAGATAGAAGGAGGAAAGATAAATCCTTGCTCTCTAGGGATTTGCAATTTGGTGGCGATCACAATAAAAGAATAGTTTGTTTACTGGCTGTCAACCATGACAGAGGTGTAAATTACTTATTAGCCAATAGGAAAGGAAGAAATGGATTCGGGGTGTGGGGGGTTCTTGTTGGAGGTCAGTTTTAGGGGTTTTTCTTGGTATTTCTTTGTTTGTTTTGGGGTGGGTTGCTGGGGATTGAAGTCAGGGCCTTGCCCTTGCTAGACAGGCACTCTACCACTGAGCTAAATCCCCGACTAGGAATTTTAGGCCATGGCCAAGACATAGAGGAGTTCAGAAATATTTAGGGAAAATGAGGGTTGGGGGATTGTAAAGCACCTTGGGAGTAGAGTTAGGGGTGAAAATGGGCAGTGTGGTGTCATGGGCCAGTGCCAGTGGCAGGAGCCTTTGGTTGTAGGGCAGAACCAGATTATATGTAGGACACCGTGGATTTTCCCAGGCCTATGGACAGATATTTTAGAAACCCTGTTGGTTGCTGTTTGTTGACCAAAGATGAAATTTTTATTTGGAAAATGGCCTATTCTCTTTCCTTCTCTTGTTTTGGTAATTTTCAATACCTACCATCTGTTCTAATAGTCACTGATGTAGATACACATTTAAGGACTCATAGCACTGTTTTCCAAAGTGTGTTTGCCTGCAGAAGAAGGTGTTCTACCAACAGAAGGCTTCCTGGTCAAGTGTCTATGTGCAGAGCTACATGCTGCACAGCTCTCTTAAAGTCAGAATATCCGTTAGCACAGTAGTGGTTCTGAGAAGTCCTTTTAAATTATGTACATCAAAGATGTGATCAAATGTATTTGGTCACAAATTCTGTTCATTTTATTAACACCTCACAACACAAGATGGAGAAGAGCTGGATTAGGATATGCTTCATAAGTAGTTTTTGCGTGTATTTCTCATAGTTCCCATAATGTCCTTATGAAATAGACGTTATTGTCCGTTTTTTAGATGAGACCTGAAATTGTTTGACTTTCCCCAGTTTATAGACCAAGGGTCAGAATTTGTTCCCAAGTTCTCTAAGAATTTAAAGATCCATTCCACCATATTGTGCTACCTCTTAGGTCATGGATATCATTCCACTTTGCACCAGTATATCTATCTTACCTGGCTCTGACTCTGGACTGTATCTCTAGGATCTCTGTCTCTCTGTCTATCTGTCTGTCTCTCTCTCTGTGTCTTTCTCTCTCTCTGTCTCCTTCCCTCCCTCCCTCCCTCCTTCCTTCCTTCCTTAAGGTAACAAAGATTGAACCCAGTGGAGCTACATTCACAGCCTGTTTTTTATGTTGAGATGGTGTCTCACTAAAGTTTTAAGCTGCCCTGTTTTTATACATGCATATGTCTTGGTTGTTCTAATCATGGCCCATAGCCCTAAATCCTTAATGGTCTGTTGTACAGCACCTTTCATGTCTTATGGTCTTTCACAGGGCAGTGACAACTTGAAATATATTGTCTCCATTCTCTAGGCTGTATGCTTCTTAAATATAGGGTACACTTAGTAGGTATGGCATCTAACAGTTGTTGGCCCATTGTGTGCCTTGGTGCTAATTTGCTAAGTGAATGCACTCCTGAGGAATTTCAGGAGTGGGAATCGAGAGACCTGTGTGCTTCTCTAACTCTGGTTCTGATCATGCTGCCGGGTCAGTTTGCTAACAGAGAAGGTGATATTTTCTGTATGTAGGTAGTAAACTTGCTGATAGTGCAACATACGTTGTCCCATCAAAATGTAAACACAAAAATGTACCAACAGCATGCAGTAAGCCAGTCAATATATTTAAAAGCCAAACTGGGAACCAGGCTCCATGCTTCTGAAAGAGACTTCAGAATATTGTTATTTCTACAGTTTTGAACATTAGCTGGCACACCCAGCACAGCAAGCCCTTCTGCAGTCTACTCCTCCTGTTTTTACCGTTGGTATTTCTTAATGCAGACCAAGAATGCTATTTTTTTATGTATGAAATTTTATATTCATAGAATAAACAGTACCTGAAAAAAGAGATATAATGAAATTATATAGGGTCAAGACTATAACAGTCACGTACATATTTCTTTATAATGAACTAAAGAAAAATCAGGAAATAAGTGCAGACTGGCCATGTTTGAAAAGAAAATAAGATTTGAAAAATAAAATGATCAATTCCTGTAAAGATTTTTACCCAAGGTGAGTTTGTTCTCATAAAGTCTTTGCTCTTTTGTGTCTGTTATACCAAACACCTTGAAACTTTTTGTCAAAATAGATGTAATTTCTAGTGCTGGTTAAAAATGTGAATTTAAAAATCTTAAGTATAAGCGAGGAGGTAGATTAGTAGAAAGTTTGAGCTGTGTAAATAAGAAAAGGCTCTAACTTAAGTTTTCAAAATTCCAATTATGGGTGTTCAAGTGCATTTAGACAAGCTGGGTTTGTTATTTCTGGAGTTAATAAGTAATTTCACAATGTACTATACATCACTTTTAAAGACATGATAAATTGTGCCTAATGGTATTGTGTGTATAAACTAGAGCCCTTTCTGCCATGTATATAATTCTCAGGATTGGGTGGTACACCTGAAAAGGCTTGGGTTTTAATGGGGCCTTTTTAGCACTTTTGCACCTCGTATGTTCAGGATTATGCTTGATTGATGACTTTAAATGTGCTGGCATGAGAGATATGTAGATCTTAATGCTCTTAAACCATTTGTTTTCCAATCTCTGTAAAAGGCCCCTCTGTTTGGGGGTAACACTTTATCCTTCTTAAGTAAACAGAAATAGGTTTCTGGGATTTTGCTTTTTAGCATTGTAAATCCAGCAGGAAAGAGACAAGCTAGAGGCTTTTAAGAGAAGGCTAAAAACACCATGTTCCCATTTTATTAGAGTAGCCCAAAAAGTCAGGATGAATGTGTAGATATATTTTCCTTTCTTCTAAACAGTATTAAAATAACTCTCTTTTTTTTTTGCCAGAACACTCTGAATCTTCTCTTTCCTTTGGACTGCTTGATACCTCGCCATTATCCTCAGCCTGCTGGCTGAGAACTCTCTTTGGATCCAGTCTTCCTCTTAAACAGCCACAGGGCTGGCTCCTGTGTGGCCAGGGGCGTGTTCTCCCCAACAGTCTTAGAAAAAGAGATTGGGGCTATAAATTGAACCCTGCTTCCCAAAGGGCACTGGGACTAACTCCTCAAGCCTGGAGGTGTTTTATAATCCATTCCTGTAGGATTCCTCCGACTTGGACAAAATCTTCAGTGCTTGAGGAGAAGCTGAAAAAAACTACTGGTGCGGGTTCCCAGCTTCTGATTGACAATCTAGGCACTGTTTGGAGGAAAGGGGGAAAAAATTGCTTGCGCTAAAAGAACGGAGTGTTTTAAGACTTTAAGATCTGATTATAAACAAGTTACATGGGGAGGAGAGAGCTCCACTGGTCAGAGGTAGCCTTTGCTGCCCAGCAGTGAACCGTCACAGCAGCGGATCTGTCTACACAAGCTTTCAGCCTCAGCTCCCATTTGTCCATCATCTTTGGAGAAAAGAGACCAGCGTGGTTCTGACAAACACATTTTCACTTCTGTCTGAGATCTGAACTTCAGGCTTGAGAAGTGAATGACTAGTGTGTTTACCCACATTTATATGTTGCTAATTAGCAGTCACTGTCCTTGTGATCTTGTTCTTTGTCATCCTCTTGAGGCATCCCATTTCTTTCATTTCCTTCCTCTCCATCAACAGCCACGCTAAATGAAATATGGATGGATTATTGTGGCAGCAGGGTAGTTTGAACCCCCAATTAGTCTAGAATGAAACAAGGGGAAAATGTATGAAATGAGCCATCGTGTCGCTTTGTTCTCAACACGTTATTTTGAATCTTTGTGGGTAGCGATGTATCTACAGTGACTGATTTTACTTAGAGACTTCTAGAATTCTTGGAAAGGCTTGTTGTTTTCTTAATACTTTCTCATTTTTATGTTTTTAAAAATAGTTTTTATTAGGAAGAATACATTTAGGTAAAATATGAAAAAGTAAAAAACCCAGACACAATCTTAGAGTAACTAAAATAACTCAGAAACTCTTATCACCAGTTTACTGTTAATGTTATTTTAAAACTGAGTCCAAAGTATCTGACTTTTTCTACCTACTAATCAGAATTATTTTTTACTTAAACTCTTGAAATTGTTTATTATAACGGTCATTTCATAATAAGATAAGGGCCACTTGTTTGTCCTGTGTGTAACCTTTGCGAATATGACCATAATTGTGTGTAAAAGACTGTCAAAAGCACTTCAGCTGCCATTATATATGGAAACACCATATTAGAAGTGTCATGTGTAGTGCAAAGGAAAATCTTATATGAGTTTCTATTTGAGAAATAGATGATAGAGCCAGAAGAGATCTTAAAGCCAACTCTAGCTGCTAACAAAGAGAAAACTTGAGACCTCTTGAAGGAACATATGTCCAACTAAAACCAAAGTTTTCCAGCCAGGCATTCATTTGCCTTCATGTCCATCAGAGATGTACTCTGGCATTTACTTTCAGACACTATGCATTTGCCTTTCCCCATAAAAAAATGGATGAAGGCATAACATAATAATTTTATTAAGTGTAATAGTATTTAAAAATTCACATAAATGAAACCACAAATCCTGCATCATAACTTTTCACTTCCAAGGAATTTTGTTCTATTCAGACTGTTATAATGTTTAACCACTTACAAATTAATTGCAAATGCACCTGGCTGAAATATTCATCCACTAATTGCCAATTAATTAAACTTATCTAATGTGTATTACCCACAATTTCCTGGGAGATAATTGGTCCTCATTAAATATATGTTGATTCAGTCTTCCTCTGTCAGAGCTCTATCTTGAGATAGTTCCTCAAATGGTACGCTTCAAATCACCTTGAGTGATTTTTTTTTTAAGTGCTAATTCCTTCTACCCAACCCCTATTCAGAATTTCTGGGGATAGATATCAAGATTCCATATTTTTATAAACTGTTGGGTGATCTATGCATACTAGGTTTTGAGAAATACTGCCTAAAGTTATGAGATTGATTAAAATATCTTCAGTTGATCAGTATAGTTAAGAAAATTGAGATACCTAAATGTTACCACCCGACATATTTTTAATTATGTAGTCCTCTTAAAAAATGTTTAATCATGCCATATCTCATCCTTATATAGGATAAAGCATATAAAATGAAAGTATATACAATGAAGTATATAAAATGAAGTATTTACAATGAAAAGCAAAGGGGCCTTCCCCTTTTGAGATTTCCCCCATATATGTTTTACGTGTCTATATCCAAGTAATATATTTACGTGTGCAAATATATATTCACATAGATATATGTATGCACATGTGTCTATATGGTATTTATATTTATTTATTCATTCATTCACAAAGCTTTTATGCATCTACAGTGTACCAGGACCTCATATTGAGAAAACAATAGTGACCAAACAGATGAGGTCCCTATTCTCATGGAATCTACATTCTAATAGTGACAGAGAATAAATCAGTAAATGTGTAGTATAAAATGTGATGCTAATACATACTAGAAAGAAAAATAAAGTAGGATAAAAAGATAGAGAATTCCAAGGGTTTTTATTTTAGATATGGTGATCAGAGTGACATGAAATGAAGTTTAGGCAGAGACCACAGTGAAGTCAGTAAATGAGCTCTGTGTATATCGTGAAGAAGAGGAAGCCAAGTTCTTCCCAGGATATATATACGAAACCATGTTTTCTTCTTTTCACAAAATAAATATCTATCATGCATACTGTTCTATACCTTGCTTTTTTTATTCAAATATCATTTATATATACATTTCCAATGTCTGTATGGACCTAAATTATTCTTTTTTAGTGACTGCTTTGTATTTCATACTATGTCTGTGTCATAATGTAACCATTCACACATTACTGGATATTTTTCTTCACATATTATATTTATAAGTACTGCAATAAAATTCTATGTATCATAAGGTTGATATAAGTATTTTAAGATTAATATTATAATATTATAGCTCTGTTGCAAAATGAGATTATTTTAAGTATTTGGATCATATCAGTGAAATGCAAAGTCACTGTTCAAAAATAAAGGGACCAGACTTTGCAAAACAAATGTTTAATACTCATTTTACATGTAGATAGAGGTGAGATTTACTTAATCAGTTTTAATGTTAAATTGAACCATCAGAATCCCAAATCGTTTTTATCGTAAGAGATCATATTTTACTGTTTTCCATCTTTTGAAAGTTGTTCACCCAGCTTTCCAGACACTGGTTCTCATTAATAGAATTGCAGCCAGTTTAGGTTCATTTCTTTTTGTAATGTCTGTTCTCTTAGTATTGGATCATCAATTTAGTTTTCAGGACTACTGCCTTCATGTTATTCTTTACCTGAAAGTATTTGATCCAAACCATGTTTTTTTTTTATTATAAATGTAAGATTTTCATACCTAAAATTGTTTTTCTTAGTTATAAAATATAAATAAATCCATATTACCTGGACATTACTAGTGACATTTTGGGATATATCATTCTCGGTGAGTTTTTTTTTCAGTGTATATATTTGTGCCATGTGTAGAGAGACTGTATTTTAGATTGGAGTTTTCATCTTGAATCCAATCTATTCACCCTTTTTGATTCACCTGACTGTCTCATACCCTACACAGAAAATAGACCCATTAACTCTCTCATATCACCTTGCAATTGCTAGTTCCTCACTTTATGATGAACACCCCAGCAGGAGACTTTTCCCACATTGTCAGTTGAGTGCTCCTGTGCCTTACAAACTGTTTGCCAAGCGAATGGCTTCTGGAGTGACAAGGGATTTCACTACAGTTCTTGGATATTTGCCCAGTGGCTGTCATCCTGGCTACAGACCTGGCTGCCTCAGGATAACTCTCCGCCCTATGTGGGGAATTGTGAATCCAGGATTCACATCCCTCCTACCAGAAAGCACACCAGATCATTCCTTTCTCACTCCTTCCTATTACCAGGCTCCTGAGGAAACTTTAGATTTTCACAGGAAAAAAAAAAAAAAAAACCTTTCCTCAGACAGTTTCTCATGTCTTCATTCTTTTCAGTCCGTATTTCACCACCACAAAGTTCTTGCAAGAATAGTTGACTTTTAACTGGAGGCTTATCCGTGATTTTTCCACCTGCGAATAAGCGGAAATAGGATCATTAAGAAGTAGGACCTTCTCTCTAGTTAGGCTGCCCTCGGGAAAGGTTACCTGGTCTTAGATTCCTGCAGTGCTCCTGATGGACCAGTGAAAACAATCTGGTTTGGAAATGAATGCTTGTTTAATTCAGGGATTATTATTTAAAACTGAGGCTCTACAGCAGCAGTTTAAAATTAAAAATTTTTAACTTGCCCTCAAATTTTTAAAAATGGCTTAAGCATGTCAAGTTTGCCGAGTACCACGTGATCGCAGTTAGTAACTTTGCTTAATTTTTTTAAGTGGATAATTTGTGGTTAAGATGCAGATAAATCCCACATGATACCATTCACATACAAGCCAAATCTACCAAACATGCCAGATATAGATATAGATTAGATAGATAGATAGATAGATAGATAGATACATAGATACATAGATAGATACATAGATAGATATGGGGAGAGAGAACCAAAAAAATATATACACATTTCAGCAGTTTGCCATATTAATAAATGTCTGGAAACTAATGGCTACAACTTTGAGCACCTCTTGTAACTGTAGAGGCCAAAGGTAACTTGTGTTAATCTCATGATGTCTCAATAAATTTAGTATTAAAATATTTATACAAGTTTTTCTTTTCCTGATGTTTACATTTTTTGGTAAAATATATATGATATATAATTCATAAGATCTTCTGTGTGGTATGGTGCACAATTGTGTGACTACTGCATGTTTTTAAATGAAGATAATTTTCTAAAATACTTTTTCATAAAATACTATTTTATATTATAAAAACTGAGAATAGAGGTTAAAGAGGACTATTGTATATTAAAGAAACACATTCACTGTGCCTAAAGGTGTTTGTTTTTTCTTGAAATCCCCACTTAGTTCCCACTTGATCAAAAGATGAAGGTTCCAGAGAGTCTTTCTTCTGACAGACTTGATTATGTAGGAGTTTCCTTCCAGAGAACTTGTTATTTTATAAACACATGCATATGCGTAATATATTCTGCCCAACACTCCCAATTTCTGATCTGCACAGTATAACAGGGTATCCCATGGAGTCACAGAACAAAGAAAATCTTTACTCTGAAGTTCCTTCCTTGGACCAAATATGTCCTCAGCTTCAGAAAGAAAACCCCTGGCCTACATTTTAAGTCACCTCTCCAGACCTCTGAAGGGAATTTTACGTCCACTGGTGTGCTCACCAATGAGGTATTATGTTTGGTTGATACAGAAGTGTGGGTTTACATTCTAATATGGAATCAGGTTTTGTTTTAAACATTTTACTAGTTACACCATTGCAATTGCTTCCCTCAGTGACCCAATGTTATAGGTATTACTACTCCATATTTCACCCAAGGAATTTAAAGCTCAGATAATTTTAATTGCTTGCTGTAACAGTATAGTTATTAAGTGGTGGAGTCAGGATTTGAACCTGCATTCATTGACATGTCTTTTCAACAGAACACAGACTTGAGATTGTAGTAGCTGATAGATAGAAAACTTCTCTACTCCACCCAAGATAGCTAAATTGTCTTTTTCTGTCTATAATCAGTCCCCACAAAATTCTATTCATTGTGAGTTTGTGGCGCCTGTGGCCTTCTGTAATAACCAGAAAATGAAAAGTAATAAAATGATTTTTGTCAGAACAGTGTGAGAAAGCATAGGGAAAATAAAATAGTGCCCTGCTATTCTCTGATATATTAGGGAACTCAAATTAATAAGAGTATAATACAAAGAAAAGAGTGTTAATTTTTAAACCTGTGTTATTTTTACCGAGGCCAAATTCACGCAAAATTCATCACTTTAAACCATGCAAACCAATAATGTTTAGTACTTTTACCACATTGTGAAACTCCACCTCTATCTAGATCCCACAAGATTTCATCCCCCCAAAAGGAAACCATGTAGCCCTTGAGCAATTGCTCCCCTTTCCATGTGCTACGAAACCCTTAGCATCCACTAATCTTTCTGTCACTAGATTTACCTATTCTGAATATTTCATGTAAATAGACTCATACAATTTAAGACCTTCTGTGTCTGGCTTCTTTAGCTTAGCATAATGTTTTTGAGGTTCATCTATATTTAGTCCTATATTAGTACTTCATTACTTTTTATGGTTAAGAATATTGGTTTCAAGTGAGGGCTGTAGGCCTACCTCTACATCTTATTTTATTATAAATTACTTTCTATGTTTTTCTTTGTATTGCAGTTAAGGCTTTATATTGAATTTTCAAAAATATTTTTGTCTCTAGATTATATTAGCTCTGAATTTTATTTTAACATAGTCAAAGGACATTGAGAAATATTTATTATAAAAACAGATCTGATGGGGATGAGAGTTACTTTCTAGGTCTTCAGCATCATCCAGAACATGTAGGAGGTTCTGGATATATTACTCGCATAGTAGGAAGATTAGCTTACATGTATGAGCACTTCCCATGGGTACCCTGCTAAGCCCTATTCATTAATTCTATTTTAAGGCTCATTAGAAGCCTAAAAGAAACATTTAAATACTCTTATTTTACACATGAGAGCTCTTTTCTCATTTAAGCATGTTGGTAAGCTTGTGATTGCTGTTTTCTGCCCACCCTACGCCAGCATATGACTATGATGTCAGAGTCCATGCTACCTGCTAAGAAAGGATAATTGTTCTTTGAACATCAAAAAGAGAACAGGTAAAACGGGTGGGGACAACACAACAGGATACTCGAGGAGTCTAAAAGAAAGTCAAAGAAGAATGGAAGGAAATAGCAGTAAAGAAAAGGACATTGCCCAGAAAGTATGATTACTATCCAGTGAAGTCAGGGATTACATAGATGTGTACTGAGAAAGTTACCCAGACTTTTTTAAGCAGACTTCAGTAAATACTTCTCCCATTTTAACCCTGTTCGCGTATCTTCCTGTTCTTCTATGATTTTGTGGGCATAAGAGCTTGCACTTAGCAGTTAAATTAATTTAGTTATTTGAAAGGAATTATCAAATTAACTCAAGGCCAAAGAAGAAAGGAACAAAAAAAAGCAGGACTCACTCCAGAATATACCATCAGTTAACAAAAGAATCAGTTAACTGGGAGTTAGAAAATAAAGGTTCTTTCAGGCTTCCTTTTGTAGTAGTATATCCAGATACTTCTTCTCCAGAGCAGTGGGGCTTTGGCACTCTTCTTTTGTTAGAAGTAATCATGCAAGATCAGCCACTTAAAAAGTTTTGTTGCCTCCTTATTTTTGTTACTCAGACTTTATTTCTCCTCAGTCTTCATTCCATGAGAAAATGTTTCAGTGGCTTATGCGTTTGGAATTGACTTGTGGAGTAGCAATGTTTTCCTTGCCTGTAGCAAGACCACTTCGGTTCAAGGCTAAGAACCAGACTGGTCCTACCGAGGCTCTCTGAGTGAGTCATGTCTTTTGAGATCCTGATTGTCCATTTTTTGGTCCGTGCTCTAGGAGCAGTTTGTGCTGCCCTGAAGGCGCCCCTCATATGGTGTTGACCACGCTGCACTGTGCTACTTAATTCTTGCTCTGGATTGTACCTCAGGTTCTAAGTCATTTGATAATACAAGTGGTTCCTTTCTCCAAAGTTTATCAATATCATACCATTCCCATCCCAAAACTACACATATACATACACATACACACACGCATGCATGCACGCACCCATGCACATACAACACACAAATCTCCTTTTTTCTCTCTTTTGCAAATTAAATGTGATCTGGACTTTCTAAAGAGTTGTCACATTTTCAGATTTATGTCCTTGTAACTAGGTAGCTTGGCAAACAGTTTGTCTTCATCACTCGACATCTCCATTCGACAGGGTGTTTAAAAACCTTCTATATAATGATCTTTCTTGACTCTCACTCTTCCACATTCTTTTCTTTATTATAAACTTTCCTATGACTTTTTTATATCCCTGCCATGTTCCAAAAGGCATTTAAGCCTTCTCACGCTGCTTTTGTCTGCTTTTCATAAAGTTTCCCGTCAACTTGCAATCCCTTGCCTCCTTCACGTTCTGACTGCTTGTTTACTGGGATGAAGCCCAGAAGGAATGGTCAAGTTTTGTTCTGTATCTTCCTTACCCTTTTAAATAGGCAGGTATCAGAGCACTGAACATTGCAGGAGCTGAGTCTATGAGTGTCTTAAGGATACTCGCCACAGTTGTTAGTGCTGTCTTGTTACCTATAACTGCAAAGTTTAGAAAGCAGGGGCTGGAGGAACCTTCATTCATGATATGAGCCAGGTTAATCACGCTGGGGGAATAAAGGATGACACAGTTCCTATTTTCAAGCAGCTTTTCCTCCAGTGCATGTGAAACCAGTTGAAACAAGACAGAGTGTGGAAGAAGTCATTGTAGTTGTTCTAGCTGAATAGGGAATGAACCTTTGGGTTGTTGTTTTTTTGTTTGTTTTTGTTTTTGGAAGGAGATTCTAGGGATCTAACTCAGGACCTTGCACATGCTAGGCAAGTGCTCCACCACAGAGCTAAATCCCCAACCCCCGGACAGGGAATGATAAGCAGGACTGTAAAGAATAGAGACTGTTAAAGGCATTCAGAGAGAGAACCATGTTGGTAGAGAGAGGCTTAGTGATGGCCAAGCACTATGTAACCAAAGAAGTAGTTGTCAGCCAAGGCTGATTCCACACGCCCCCCACACCCCACCAGGAGACATTTAATAGTGTCTGCAGACATTTTTGGTTATCACACCTGGGAAAGAGGACCAACTACTGGCATCTAGCTGGTAGAGCCCAAGAATGCTGCAAATCATACTTCACTGCACAAGACAGGCCCTTCTACCCAACAGACAATTATCTAGCCCAAAGTATCCATTGGCACCAAGACTGAGAAACTTTGGACTAGAACCTGGCATGTATACCAGAGAAAATTAGAAGAGAAGCCTGAAAGTATTTAGGTATAAATTCTTCAAGGTTCTGAATGCTAGCTCAGAGCTTGAATTTTTCTTAGTAAACATGGCCTGGGTGGCATTCTAGGAAGAATTCAGTAAGATTAAGTGGTCAAGGTCTATTGGTGGTTGTAGACAATGACGATGAGGAGACCAGTTAGGAGACTTTTATACTAGTTTGTGTCAGAGATTTCTCTAGTAGGAATGGAAAAAATAAAATAACTATTTCAAAGGAAGATTTGAGAGGACCTGATCACTGGTCAAAATGAGAAACAAAGAAAGGAAGATTCAAAATGAATTGAAATGGTCAGTCCCAGAACACCCTTGATTTGCCTGCCCACTCTTAACTAATGGGAAGAGGCATATAGCAAGAAGGTATGATTTGTACTTTTTACCTGATAAGTTTAAGGGATCACTGAGCCCACCAGGGTGGAATATCCAGTGTGTAATAGGAAATAAGAAGTACAACTTGGTTAACAGATGAATCATATTTTAAAATGGTATTTAAAAACCATAACAATGAATGAGGATCTCAAAAGAAATTTGGAGAATGTAGGAAAGAAATACAAGGTAAGAATGTGAACTGCCATTAATGATGGACTGAAATGAGAAAGGGACACTGCGAGGGAGAAAGACCTGGAACAGGAGGAGTGTTTTACTCGTAGTAGGCTCTGTGCATGAATTCATTCATGGGCGGATAAGGTACTGGCCAGGTATTTTCCACTACAGACATGTCCTTGATATGTTAAGGCTTTATATATGTAGAGGCACTTTGTAGATCAAGAATTTTGAGCTAACCAACTTGTGTATTTGATGTTTTTTAATATCAGGAATTTATGCGAGGATACTCATTTGCAATTAATATTATTTAAAATTAGTATTTGTACCTATTATAATTGAAGGTTAATTTTCTTCTGCTATTGGGCAGGGTTGCAGGGTGGCAGGGAGCATTCTCCCTTTTCAGATAGATTAGCACCATCAATGGTGGACACTGTCTTCTGTTCTTTGATGTGTTACTCCAGGATGCAGCTGGTCCAAACTAAGTGCTAAAGTCCAATTTTTTCTCCCGAAGTGAAGAAAAACCAAATGAGCGTTAAAAAGCCAAATAAACCAACTGACAATAAAACAAGACCATTCAGATTTGCTCTCCCAGATAGAGAATTTGGGGTGGTGGATCATAAACCTGAAGAAATACTTCATATTTCTTATTTATCAGAAGATCGTTCTGTTCTTCCAGTACCTGGAGGCCGCTGGCAACTCACTATATCTCAAGATATCCTTAACCAGAAAAAATGTTTGATTTAACTTAAAAAATGGCCTGAAAGTCTTTTTGAACAGTTTCAATAGACATAGTAGAAATTGTTTATGATTAACATTTATCTGGTTTTGTTTTCTTTTTCAAACACCACCAGATATCATGAGGACTCACCAGATACGATGGGTGTCATCTATTTTGAAATGCTATTTATTTTTATGATGTTTATTCTTCCCCCATCGAAGGATCTGAACGTCGTGGCTTGCACTGTGCAGAGACCCAATGTTATTTTTTTTTAATGTAGATTTCATTTTTTCAGTGCTTCTTTTAAGACTTCCTTGCTGCATATCAGCCGGAAATCAGAATTAGGACTCTGCTATGTCTTTTTCTTAGCATTTAATTCTTAAGGAAAGATAAAATTAAAAATAAAGTAAAATTATAAATGTATAAATAACACATTTCTGTGTTATCCATTACATGTTACATAAAGATAGATAATATAATTGGCCTAAGAGATTTTAAAGAAAATAGATTTAAATCTGAATGTGAGGATTAAGGAGTAAAGTGGTAATACTAGAAAACTGCCTCACATACGGTTGCTTCTTGGGCTCTGTGAACATGGTTTTCTTGACACAGCACTCTGAAATTAATCAGCTATGCAAACATGTTTGGGGGGAGAGCCCCTTATAGTCTCTGCATATGTGAATCAAAGGTGGAATTTGTTTGAATTACCCCATAGCCTCCATTGTTAGAATCAGAATTAAATTCTTTGTTTGGTGAAGCCTTAGTAGCAATCCTTGAGATTGCAAGAAAGTCTGGTTGCTGGCAGAGTCCTCAGTGCATTATGCTGTTTACCTAAGGGTTTTATTCAAGAAGATCTCTGAACAGCTGGGCTGATTATTGAAAATGCCTCATAGTAACTTCTAGCCCAGGCTGATCGATACTGGTGCAAAGCTTTACATGGGAGGGAGCTATTTAAACATTAAGAGCCCCGGGGATAAAAGAGAATGAAAAAATAATGCTGGACAAATATGCTGAAATGTTCAAAAGAAGAGGGGAGTATCTTGTCGTGGTACAGGGGGAAAATTCCTAAACAAACAAACTAAAAAATTTGTAAGTTCATCTTATAATGACAGCCAAAAATTGAGTTTAATCGTACGACAACACTCTAAATATTTACTTATGTTGTGTTATCCTAAATTTTGAGGGGGAAGAGGAAAGGCTAATCAAAAATGCCAAAGACCAAGTTTATTTTCACCATTTTGAAATGTGAATTGTTACATAAAATTATACAAGATACTTTTTTGGTGATACTATAGGAAAATATTTAAGTTTGCTGTTAATTACATTGACCTCTCATATTTTGAACCTTTTTCTTTCTCAGGATCATTGGAAAATCATAGCACCGATGTACTTCAGTACCCAAACATAGGCAGAAAATTCCTATTTCTTTAATGTTTTTTCTAGGGAAATCTAAAATTGAGGATGTTGACGTCTCCTTCTGACTTGTAAAATGGGTGTTTTTTTTTAACAGTTTATTAAAAATTACAATAAATAAAAGGTTTACTGGAGATAGATTTTATCACCTAAAAACATCTGGAGAAATTATGACATAGAGGCAAAAATATCAGAATTTAAAATCCTATTTCTTCCTACAAAATGTGAGAACAGAGATATACTCTAAAAAGGGAGGGGAAACACTCAATTTATCAAAGTAGAAACCTGTGTGAGAAATCCTACATCTTGTTATAGCCAGGATTTCTTACTTTAACTGTGCACATGAGCAACAGACAGAAAGTTCAGAAACACAAAGGCAATCAATATGAAAACTGTGAAAGTCTCTTAATTAATCAACTCACACAAACTCTCCGAGTAAGAGGATTTTACAAGCATTTCAATTAAGGCTTTCCCTCTTTATTACCAAATTTCATTGACAATATAAAATGCATAATCAAAGTTGACATGATGGTAGAAAGCAAAATATTATTTAAATACTGAGTTTTTAGACTTATAGGAGTCTTTGATTTCCTGGTGTTTATTCTTGTGATGAATCACATAGACAATTACTAATTAGACAGTTATTCAATAACAGTGATGTTTTCAAAATTTCAAAATGGGTAGGTCTTTGAACGTGTTTGTATTTCCCTCCTAATGTTAACATTATCATTTTGATATACTTGAACTTAAAAGCTTTATGACTGGCTAGTTAATGAAATTTACCAATAATACATATACAAAGAATGGCGTTATTCAGTGAAATATTTAAGAGCTGACATGCTATGACTTTTTGATGTTTTAACATTTAGGAGCCCTATAACAACCTGACAACACTAATATCCAATTTAATTTCTAAAGGCCCTACAATCATTGTTTACCCTATGAATTGATATTGGAATATAAGAAACTTACTGGCATTGAAAATACATATATGGGATGTGGGAATTTTTGTAAAAGTGAAGATATGCTTAATAGTAACAGTTTGATTTTGCTATTAAAAATAAATGCTTGTTTGAAATCTTCACTGACTTTCAGCTGGGAGGGTTACAGAAACTACACCTATTTGCTGTGTAGTTTATGCTAGTTTTCTGCTTTGAAGACCAAAAAGTAGACCAGGAGACGTAATATCCTTTTATAATTCTGTGAGTCACTTATAACAGTAGAAAAGTAATTTAACTCCTTTGTGCTGCTTTTCTTCACCAGGCAATTAGGAATAATCATTGCCTTCCTTCTGTTGGGGACTTTGAAGAGTAATGAGTCAGGGCCATTTGGAGTTAAAATAAAAACCTAAAATTATTTTTCTTTATCCAAAGAATTAGTTCATAGAATATGAGACTATCTCCTAAGTAGTTTTTATTTTTAAAGATTTTTTAAAATTCAGCATATTGAGATCTATTTATTTCATATCTATATTGCAGAAATACTACAGAGATGCTTGCAATGTCATATTAGTATGCCTTTAAATAGCAGTATCTATCAGTGCCATTACAACATTACCTATGAAGCACAAAATTCTACTGTTTGGGAAATGAATGGGGTGGGGATGGTTTAATAATACCAGAAACTGCCCAATTTGTCCAAAACCCTAACAATCAGTCTTTGAATCTGGCCAAAGTCTAATCTTGCCCATAGCTTTCCCTTCCTCCCCTTCTTTGCTCCCCAGTTCTAGTGGAGAACGAATGGACCAGCTCATTTGGGGATCAGGCTTGTAGAGCCTGCAATTGGATACGAAGGATCTCAACACCCTAAGGAAAAAAAATACACATTCATTCTTTTTCTCTCTCTTTCCCTCTCCCCTCTCTCTCATTCTCTCTCTCTCTCCCTTTCTCTTCCTGTCTCTCCAAAAAAGAAAAAAAAAAAAAAGATAATTATTTATGTGAATTAGATTGTCCCACTTGCAAGTAATTTGAAACTGATATGATAGACTTGTACTGTGTTAAGGGCTCCATTGTTGGTTCCCATTAGAAAAATGTAGGAAAAGCAATATAATATTGCCCGATCATTTGGCAGCTATTGAATTAGGCAGTTGTTTTATTTAGAGAGAACTTGTGTTCTTGTTTGTTTGTGTCTGAAAGAGTAGTAGCCCTGAAGGCAGCCTGAATGCAAAGTACAAGGCGTGGTCCAAAAGCAGATTGTGGTGTCATTCGCCGGGCTCCAAAACGATGTTGACAAATGCTGTGGTTAGCATCTGAATTCCTCACCATGGAGCAATCAGGCTCAGTTTCTAGCTAACAGTGAAATCAGGCATGTTCTGATTGGTTATTTTTATATAACTATATATAACTATATAGTATAGTAAATATTGCTCTTTTTGTCTTGTGACTATTACGGAAAAAGCAGTATTTTTTTCAAGGTAATCATGCTAAAAGGAGGGCGGAGGGGGAGGATCACAGAAGTCACCAGTTCTGTCCTGTTGGAAAAAGCACTATCTGAGCAGGTTTGTTGAGCTGTCAGTTGGGCACTTCAGGCTTTCTCTCTGATCATGCACTTCGAAAGCCTTTGCAACTCTCCTTCCAGTCCTCCTGCAGGCGCCTGTGATCCCACATGTCCCACATTACCTCCCTACTACCCCATCCCTCCAACGCACCAAGCTTGCTGTGGATAAGGGGAAAAACAAAACAAAACAAAACAAAACAAAACAGAAAACTACACCACATTCCTTGTTTTGCCCAATGCAGATATATTGAGAGGACCCCCACCAGGACTCAAAAACTGGGAGATGTGAAGGGAGGAAAGCAGCCCTAGCCAAGGACAAGTGATGATGTGCATGACAATGTGGGCTCCGGAGGGGAGGTGACCTTAGCAAGAAATAGAAGTAGCGGTTCAGATAGTATGGACATAATTTCAGGCAGAAATTCCCAGAAGCAATTGGCAAGGACCCTACCAAAATCCCACCTGCAGAATGACACTCTTAAATGATCCTCTCTGTCCATCACATTCCGCGTCCCCGTCCCTTGCAGATGCACCTTCCCCATTCCCTAATTATCCATTTTCAGTAGGAGCACTCGATTAGCCAAACTTCCAGTTGTGTTTTTTGTGCTGCCCAAAGTACTTACTTTTACAAACCGTATTTGGCCCTGTCTCCATCCACTGTGTAAACCATGTCAAATGTTCAGACTTCAGGGCAACTCCTGCACTTGCACATAAGTGGGCAACAAAAAGAGATGCATTGTGGTAGCTTTTGTGTCGTCTCAGTTTTTTAGTGTCATTTCAGGATTTTTTGTTTGTTTCTTTGTTTTGGTGCCGGGGATTGAATTCGGGGCCTTGTACTTCCTAGGCAAGCACCCTAACCACTGAGCTAAATCCCCAACTCCTGTGCTCGCCTTTGTGAACTATCTTCAAAACCAGGGTGCCACTGGAGCACAAACTGATAGCATAGTGTTAATGCAGAGAGAGCCCCAAATACCCAGAACCAGTCTTTGAGCACCAAGTTAACATGTATTGCATTTAAAATGTAATAAATGCAGAATTCATAAACTTATACATGTCTTGTGACTTTTGTGTCAGCAGGGTTTCTGTAGGCCTCTATTTATATCAAATAAACTTCAAATATTCCAGAATGTAGACCGTATCTGGCCTCATTTTTGAAGTGTCCCTCTAGGAACATTTCTGAAATGGTAGATTATTCCAATTTTTTTTTTCCTAATGAGGAAAATTCATGTGTTCTGTGATTATTAATAATAATGGCATCAAATAAATTATTGACTAGTTGCAATGGAATGTTCTTTCCAGCAGCTGAAGAGCTCCTTGCGAGATATCTGAGTTGTGTTCCTCTGGCATCCCTACTCCACCAGTCCCATCAGTTATTAGCCATCTCAGGCTCGGGTGCCAATGGACCAATAAGGGAAAAGTGGGACAAATGTGAAGGATTTGTGGTTTCAAGATTAAGTAACATTTAATAAAAATTTTTTAAATAAAATTTTTAAAAGGAGTTGATGATTCTTATTTTCTGATTCATAAATTTTAGAGCTTTTTAAAACAAATTTTGTGCTCAGAAAATTTAAAATACTACCACATGTGCATACAGATTTATAAATGTACTACATACGTGTGTGTATGTGCATGAGCACCAAATGTCTAGCATTTGTGGAGCATCATATGGAGGGAGATTAATAAGACATTTTGTGCTATAGAGGAGCTGTGACAGTCTAATACAGGAAGCAGGTATGAGCCCAGTCATTCATTCTTTAATAGGCAGGCATTGTGTGCACAGTACTAGGCACTCTGTTAGACTCTGAGCATAGAGGGAAGAAGAAAACACCATGCCTGGGGATATGTGCCACAGTAGTAATATAGATAATGAATTGATCTGAGTCCAAAGGAGAAAGAAACATTGCCATCAGAGTTCATCAGGAAAGGCTTCCGGGCAACAGTAACATTGTAACTGTATTTAAATGCATCTCCCCTCCATATAATTCTCTGAGCATGTTTCCTACTTCAATTATATTAAATTTTGAGGCATACAAGTCAGTGGTCATTATGATTTTTGAATGCCTTATGATTTTTGTAAGTAACTCTTTAAAATTCCAGCCCTACTGAAAATAATCCAAAACCATTTACTATGACTTAAAGTATTCATAAAGCAAGGTGATTATTACTCCTGAGACCATTGTACAAAGCCCTGAAGTGTGTTAGACATAAGCCAGAAACCTCTCTCCTTTGTTATATCTTGTGAGTCAGTTAGGTTAAAAAAATTCTATCTTTGCTATTCTTGTTCTATCTTCGATACATGAAAAATAGCATGTTATGTACCCAATCTAAAAGGAGGATTATTGAGAAATTCTCATTCTGTATTACATGTATATTACTAAAGACTTAGAAAATCCAGAGAAAAACAGACCAAAATGCTTTGCTTATTAGTGTACACAGCTCCATTTTCCTAAAGTTGAATAACTAGCAGAATTAGGAAAAAGCTCTAAACATTGCATTACTGTTGACAGTGAACATAACATAGCTAGAAAGAAAAGGATATATGTATTTTTTCCATTTGCTATTTCAATAGTCTGAGTCGCAGTGGCAAATGAAAATACAATTGAATCTCAAGTGAATGGCCAGAAACACCATATATTTGATGAAATATGGCAGCATAATGAATAGGAGGTAAAAAAAAAAAAATGTCCTGGCTTTCAAGTCCTGATGGTTGTGATGTGATTGAATCATAGTGCATTCTGTTTGATGTCTCGGCTTTGCTATTCAGATGCACTGCAAAGTATGTGCATCACCCTCTCCACAAAGTGCACCTGGCAACCCAGCACGGGTAGAGTTTGTTTTTCCTACACCTGCAAGAAATATATATGTCTTCAGAGTAGAATTTACGTGAGGATATTTTAATTCTCCTAATTGTTGTAGTTTCCCCACACAGGGAAAACTATCAGTCAGGTACAAAAGAAGCTGCTGAGGATTTGAAGGAATTTGACAATTTTGTTGTAGTTCCTAGCCTGGCAGGTGGTAATAATGCCTATGCCAGCACTGTCAAAATATGAAAATTAAAGTGACGATGGGTTTTAATGAAATCCATTTGACAAATATAATTAAGGTGTTTTAATATGAAGTCCTGTAATAAAGACTACCGGTGGACTCCCTGAGGTCCTGACTAATTGTGTAGATTGCTTTTAAGCTTTGAATAGTTTTATTGGATAATGAACTGTTAAGAAGTGTTAGATCTTTCTTAAGCAGAATTTGGTTTGAAAAAGAAGAGGAGAGACAGGCCTGAGGTGTGGCATTTTAAACATAATTAGAGGAGAGATTTAAGTTAACATCTTTGATCTTGCTGTCAGTTTTTGATTAGAGCTGTAAATGCTTTAATCAAGTGTAGTGTAGTCATTACATTTCTAACTGTTTTTTAAACTGCGAAATTACTGAGACATTGACATCAATTTTAACACATTCTGAAAATTTGCAGCAGAATTGGGTTTCTCTATCAGGTGTTTGCATTAGAATATCAGATTATACCAATATACCAACCTTAAATACAATGGCAAAATTAGATTATGAGCAGGAATAGTTTAGTTTCCATCATAGTTAGCCATGACAGCAAAACAGAACAATTTCTTCTTTTTCATTGTGCCCTCTAGGAATGTGTTTATGAGTCGGAAGCATGCCTATGAATCTGTTCTATTAAAATGTATAGATGAGGAAGTAATCTCAAACATTTAGTCAAATGGATGTTATATGCTTTTAACTTTCACTTTTCAAAGAACCACTGTTTGTCTAATAGGTCACCATGATTATCTGTTGTCATATTTGGTTTTATATCCCCATGCCTGGTACATAGTAGGCTTTCAATAAATATTTGTTGAATGAATTGGGGAGCACTTTACAATAACCAAGTATATATTCTCCTTGAATTCTTTTCCCACAATTCAGTAAGATCATAGATAAGTGAACAGTGAGGGAAAGTACATTCCTCTTCTGCTCTACCACCTGTCTTAATGCACTTATTCGTTACAGGGAATAAATGGGTATATATTTGGTATTTCTGGCTAGATTCAGGATAAAAATCACTAAAATGATGAGTCAGACCAGTACTATGTAGGATTCCCCTTGGTAGAAATCAGCCTCCCTGGCATTTCACCCACAATTGCAGAAGTGATAGGGCTATTTTAAGGAGATGTGCCCCAGGCCATTCATTGACTCTAATAAGAAGGAGTCCACACTAATTACATAGTCTTGAACTTCCCGCTTGTGTATTATGTGTTACACAGGATAGGAAATCTGGAGTTACAAAGTTTCAGTTCTAATCTAAGGTGCGTGATTAACCATTTTAGAAAAATCAACTTTCTCTAGATGATGTAATGCACCTCTAAGTGAGATAAATAACATCTAAATTCCCCCAACTCTAGAATTCTAAATGCTAGTCCTCTAAGTAAGTCCCTTTACCACTTTCACTCTTTTAGCCTCTCTCGAGTTTAATGTTGTCCCCCTTTCACTTTTCCTTATATTCCTACTTTTCTTTCACTTGATCTTTTCAGCATTTATCCAGTCAGCCAGGCGGGAAGTATATTATATTATATTATATTATATTATATTATATGCTAGGCATTATATGGAAAAGAAGCAACATCAAGTAGAAATACAGTGTTTTTTTGGTTACATGAGCACGTTGTATTCCTAGTGTTGAGAGTGGGTAGACAGGAGAGGACAGCAGCTTCTTATGATCTACTTTGATTTATGTGCCACTAGATAGATATACTTGGAGGTGGGAGTAGCTGATCCAGATGCCTTTCAACGTTTTTACCTGTAAAGTTTGCTGAAAATATAACTTTCTTGTAGGTTATCCAACTACCCATTTTATTGTTTTAAATATGTATAATATATCATTAGTTTCAGGTCAGTAGTATATCCATTGCAAAGACACAGTGAAGAAGAAGGGAAAGAAAACTATTAAGTAATGTTTCCGTAGATTCTTACTTTGTCTTCTAAATTTAGAAAGAAATGTGAGGCACATGGTATGGTATCAGTCATGGTTAGGTTGTCGGTAGACACTCGTGTTTTAAATTATGTCAGAATGTATCAACATCATTGCAAGGCAGACCAGTATACACGTGGAGGCAAGAAGCCTGGAGTGGAAGTAGGAAAATGTGGCTTCTTGGAAACTGCCAAGGACGAGGAGCGAATTTATGGACAGTGTCATGTTTTTGTGTTAGTATGCCCAACTCTTGACCCATTCTCCTATTTTGCACTTATATATGTTTTACTCTTTGCTATGTGGTAGTTGTTTTCATATAAATCTAGTCCACTTGGATGTTAGCTGCTACAGAGTAGAACTATTCTTTTTTTTTTTTCTTTTTGTCTTCCTAGTGCCTGCCATATAGTTAACTCTCAATAATGTTTTATTGGCTTGAATTATACTTATTACCTAAAATTTGCTTCCACAAGCAAGTTGCTTGTCTTTTCTGAGAGTGTTCATGATCATTAGGACTTCCAAGAAAAAATGGGTAGCATGGCCATGGGATGAATCAAATGACATAAACTTTCCCTTTAATTCCATGGATATACTGTAAACCACATAACTCTCCAGCCTACCTCCAAGTGAAATGAAGATTTTTCCAACAGGACTGTGGCAGTTTTTACTTTCAGGATAGTTGTTAGTGCTTTGAGATCGTGATAAAAGACCTGAAGAGTGAGGAAGGATTGTTCAAGTGTGATCGCTTCTGAATCCATAGATATAATCAGAGCCGGTCTGCTTATAAAATCATCAACACACTATTTCCCACTGCACTAGGTGTTCTTTTAAAGTCTTTCATTCCAAGCTCTGACCTCATTTCTCGAGATGTATCCACACTTTTTAAATGGGAATTTTTGGCAAACAGAAGACAGCAAGAAATATGTTTTTGAATGTTGTTTTCCATTTAACACTGAAATACATCAATAAGGTAAAAAATGGTATGCATATGATAGAGTATTAAGTGATATTCATTACCATTGTCAAAACTAAAACCAAGCTTTCCCCATAGTTTACAATACATGTAGATTTATTTATCATCAGTGCAGAATGTATAGGTTCTCACATAAACATTTTTTTATAAAAATAATTACATGTCGTCTGCATTGTTTTTGAAGGGAATATTGAGGGTACACATCAAATACACATCTGGATTGTTTTGGTAACTTCTTGTGAAAAAGCTAAAAAGATTTTCCTCCTTTGTAAGAATTGGGACATTAGCATAAAAACTTTAGAAATGAAATCAGCTTGTTTGTTTTAGAGGAGCTTTTTGTTTTGTTCTGTTTTACTCTTTTTGTTTTTTTGTTTTGTTTTTTTTTTTTTTTTTTGGTATCAGGAATCGAACCCAGGGCCTCACACTTGTCAGGCAGGCACTGTGCCACTGAGTCACAGCCCTGGCCTGAAAATCCACCTGAAAGATATTCATTTTCATTCCTTCTAGCTCTCTCTTGCTCCCACTGAAGAATGAAAGTTAATGGTTTGTGCCAAAGTCTACTTCTATGAAACTAGAGAATTTTTGAGACTTGTCAGAAGATGCTATTTATTATATTCAATGGCAATCCTAGGACACGCTGTGCTTCTTCATTACTGATGTCAGATTTCTGAGAACGATTCTGATACCACTGGACTCTAAAGTGAGTAGCAGCCATTATAGATACATAAAATCATGTTTAGGCTCAACTAACATCGAAGTTCATGAAAATATAGCAGACAATTCAAGAAAATAAAGGGATACATTTTCCTGTGGTACTGAAGAATTAATTTTTAATTCATTCTGCCTTATGCTGTCCCGTTTTTAAAAGACCTGTTGTTTTTATTCTTTTCTTACAGGCCTTAAACACTCTAGCTACTCAGTGGTCTTTTTTATTTATTGTTGTTGTTATTATTATTGTTGTCATTGTTGTTATTTCACTACTTTGAGCCTCCAATTTTGTAATATAGTTTCTTATATGATATTTTGCTTTCAAATAAATTCAGTAGGAGATAAAAATCCCCTCAAAGATTACTTAAGTAACGATTCCTCAGCCTGGGTTAAATGTGTAGTGGCTTTGAGTTTGCCAGTAGGTATAATATATGTTTGTGAAATAATTTGTTTAATCATTTATTAGAACTTTGTGGTTCTTGGTTTTATTTGCTGTATGTAACAAATATTTTTCTTTAGCTATTTGAGGTGTTGTTGTTGTTGTTGTTGTTGTTGTTGTTGCTAATGTTTCAGTCACTTTCCCTGCACCTCAAGAGGAGAATGGGATTTGCCAGTGATAAATGGGGAAGTTGACTAGCTAACTAATAAAGATTTGTCTTAATCAAGTATGATTTGTCAGAACAGGAGCGCACTGGGGTCAGGGCGCGCGCAATGAATTATACAGCATTCACAGGAGGAAAGGACCCGGCAAGAGACCTCATAAATATGCTGCCATTACCCACTGCTAATTCGTATTCAAAGAGTGCTCTACACAGCCGGTTTCTAGGTTGCTGAGCTCTTCACTGGCTTACTGAGCTTCCTGTTTGTAAAAAAAGAAGTTTTCCTTCTATTTTGTTACCATCTAGGTTCTTAAGATATATCACTCCCCAAACTGAATTGGTACCAATAATTTAAAGCATGGCTTATTATGTCACATCATGTAGGGTGTTAATTTAGTACATACTTTGGAGCTTGCAACATGAGGACACAAAAAGGAAGATATGGGTATGTAAGTCACATTTTGCCTCAGAAGAGCTTTCAGATGCTTTCCTATTATCTCTTCAAGTATTGTCTCCTTAAATTCAAATATGACCACAATGGGAAAAGCCATCTACCTTTACACAAATTGTGTCTTTCCAATAAGGAGCTCTGAAATTAAAAATAGCTCTTACTGTCTACTGAAGTTTGGCTTACACTAAATACATAAGCAGATATTTTCTTGTGTTTCTGCTAGGCTTGACTTCCTAACCTATGATTTATATTATTCTCATTTGTTTATAAGACTAGTTGCTTTGATAGGTTAAATAAGTCTTTTTTTCTTATAAAGCCTTATAAATTCTTTGATTTGAAGAAGTTATTATTTCTCCTCTCAATACTGAACAATTTTAAGTACTGCTCTGCATCTGAACCAACATTCAAGGCCACCTGATTTGTGTATTCAGCTCTCAGTTGAGGTGATGTTCCAGAAAGTCAGCATGGGAGTGGAGCCCTGTCATAAGAGTTTCCTTTCTGCTTAATTGACCTATTAGATGGTTTTTCAATGAGAAGTTCACTCAGGGAGAATAGTTTATAATATCTCAAAGTCCTAATTGGGCAAAAAAGGTACTGGCCTCATCTCTTAATAGAATAGACACTCTAGTAGTTGATGTCCTTCTGGATGAAATTGATGTCCACGTTAAAATAATAATAATGCTAACCTTAAAAAATGATCATACAATATGGGTATATCAAAGAGAAGAGGATGCTCTAATTCAGTTGCCGAATATCCCCAAAAGCCCCTGTGTTGAAGGCTTAGTCACCAGGGTGGCACTATTTGGAGAGGACAAAGGGTTCAGGTGGCAGGGACTAGTGAAAGGTCCTTAGGTGATTGGGGCTGTGTCCTGAGACCCCAGTCTCTTCCTCTTTCTCTTTTCCTTCCTGGGCATGAGCTGAGTGGGTTTTGTTTTTTATTTTGTGTTTTTTGTTTTGTTTTGTTTTGTTTCATCACATGCTCCCCACCATTGCCATCTACCACCTCTACCAGAAGCCCAGAACCTCTTGAGTCTCTAAAATCGTGAACAAAAATAAACCTTTCCTCTTTACAAGTTATCTCAGGTATTTTTTTTTGTAGTGATAGAAAGATGAATAACACAGAGGAAATGAATGGACTTTGAAGAGTATGTTACCTTTTCACTTCCAAAGATGGACCCTCCAGGAAAGAAAAGGCTAAAACAAAAAGTTAAGAAAGTTCACATTACCCATTTCTGTTTTATCAAAGGAAATTTTCTAGCCACAGGGTGATTATCTACATATTATCCAAAACTTCTCACTGACCTTGGCCAGGAACAGGAAACAAGCACCATCCTCTATTGATCTCTTACCATTTAGAAATTGCTGTGACAACCAACAGTATTTTTATAGGGGAGTGTAGCAGAATGTTGAGAATTCTATAGTAAGGAAGTATTTTAACTTCAGGTGAAAAAAATGAAAGTACATCTTTGTGAATCAAAGACAAGGTAGAAGGTTGAGAATATGGTTGAGACAAGGCTGAGTGTGATATCCGCAGTTCAGTATAGACCAGCCCTCAATGAGTGCAAAGCCTGGCTACACCAGCCCTCTGCCCTTGGCACAGTGAAGAAATCTATGATGTGGTGCAGACAGTGGGTAGTAAGGAGAAACAAGAGCCCTACTTCGCTCTTCGGAAGTGAGGGTTCTTTCCCTCCACAGTCACAACTGGTGTCCGTGAGTGTTCGGGAGGTACGGATCTCACAAAAACCAAAATGCACAAAAGGAAAAGGGCTGAAGGACTCTGAAACTGAAGTAAAAAAAGACAAAAACCAGCCAACTAGGCCATGATATGTGACGCTCTTGGGTCTTGGAAAATTCATTTTGCTTTTCTTCCTTTCAAGTAGAAGGGAATTATTTTCAAGTTTTCTCATTTTGCCCTGTATTTCTGTACTTGTACAATATTTGATTTATAACATTGAAGAAGTCATACAATGTCTAGCTTCCACTTTCACTGTATACTCGTCTAAAGTGCGGCTCCAAGTTGTTAGGTCAGAATGGATGATGTTGGCTATTTAGGGCTGATGAAAGTATGGTATACGTCAGCAGCCAAACCATCTGTCTGGGGATCAATCGGCCTTGGGTTTTGAATACTGGCCAATCTTAGGTAAATTACTTAAACTTTCTGGGCCTCAAATTTCTTGTCTTTAAACACAGTTAATAATAACCTACTTTGTACTGTAGTTGTGACAATTAAGTGCAGTGGCCATTAAGTACTTAGCACAGTTACTGCTATAAAACGGGGCAATCAATAAATAGTAGCAAAAAAAAAATCCTCGCTAGAGGGAAACATTCATTGCAGTATTTTATACACAACCTGCTAAGCAATAAACTTTTGTTGCATATATAGTGAATCGTTGAACTCATTTTTTCATCCTCAAGGGTTTAAACCTTTTCTTCCTACAAAAAGTTCCATCCCATTATGTGGAAGTTTGGTAAGTTTGGTAAAAGACTGAATGTTAGTAGTTCCCTAATAGAGCCTATTCAGATGAAATTTAAAATTATTCTTAGAATTATGTTAATAAGTTCAATATAGAGCCTTGCTGATGAAGTCTAATAAATTCCCAATTGTATTTAGAAACAATGGGGGCTTTGTTTTATTCGGTATTTGAGAAACTCCCAATGTCATAGTGCTTTGCTAAGAAAGGCAAACAATGGTAAATTATTGTTTTAGAGTTTTACTAAAGGAAGCCTCTAAGTGCATATTTAGTTACGTACTATCCTCCTAAGGTCACACTGCCATTTCAGTTTACAAAACTAAGTAATTCTTTCATGTGCTACATCTGACATTGACCAGCAGTTGCCATCTGATGAGCTAGATTATTAAAATCCATATTTATTTAGCCTTTTCTTTAATGTCATAAGGATAGCATAAAGATTAGGAAATCTTTAGCTCTTCATTTAACGAGAACAGTAAATTTGGGTTCAGTTTGGATCTCTTACCACTCAAGTTTAGAAATAATACTAAATATATCACCTTAAAACTCTTCCAGAATGTACCATAACATCATCTATCCTTTAAAAAAAAAGTTTTCTCCATTTATTCACTCCTTCCATTGTCTTGAGTTTCACTAATTTTTCTCTCTCAAAATGTCATTGCATAAAATGTAAGACTCTTCTGCTTTAGAATTACTCAGAAATAAAATGTCTCCATCTTTTTGCTTAATTCATGCTACATGTAGCATCAATTCCCTTAGATTTTAGGATTACTCTGGTATGTCTGTGTGTGTGCACATAAAACTTTATTTAGAAAAACAGACTGTAGCCTAATTTTGTCTACCCTTACAAAGGAAATAGTGATTTTCAGAGCACAGTCCCAACATGCTCTGAGCAGCAGTAGCAGCAGCAGCCTCAGGTTACTTGGCCTGAATACAGCTTTCTGGGCCCCACCCCAGTACTAATGAATTAGAGAGTGTAAGTTTGGGGTCCAGGAGTCTGTGTTTTAGCAGTCTGGCCTACTTTTATTTATTGGTTAATATATGCATCATCTACTTCCACAAAAAAGACTTGAAGAATCTTAACACTAAAAGACCAAGTGAGTCTATCATGAGCAGAAAAAAGTTAACCCAAAATAAAAGACAAAAACCAAGAAGTGAATAGAGGAGAGTATGTGTGTCTGTGTGTGGGTAGCAGGAGTGATGAGCAAACTGCATGAAGACATCCTAGAAAAATGCTTTGACAACCAAGGATTAAACTCATTCAGGGCTTCCTGGCATTCGGCACAATTCTAGTACTGTCATATTATATAGCTTACATTGTTCAGTAGTACAAAATGAATTATTCCCTGTACTGTGAAGAAAAATGTTTTGGGGATAGATGTGTATGCAGTGTTATAACAGTTGCCTAGCATGCATGATGCCTTGGGTTCAATTTTAGTACTGAAAAAGGAGAGGAGAGGAAGGAGAGGAGGTGTGGTGGTAAACTTTGAGTAAGATGAACTACAAAATGTAGTGAATACTGTCCTTGAAATCAGCTTCATTAAAATAGCATAGAAATAGTCTTTGTTTCCTAATTTCTTAAGTAAATCTTATGAGTACCAAAGGCCCCCATTAAATGGATAAAATTGTGCATCAGAGTCAGGTATGTTAAATAAGAGAATAAGAGAATATTGAGGAATTAAGGCTAGTAATCCAACTCTGCCATAAAGAAGATAAACTTCAGTTGTTTGTACGAAAATAGGTGTACTTTGAGACCAAAATGTTAAGAGAAGTAAATCAGACACATAAGCTTCAGAATCACAGGGTTTCTCTTTTATGCAAAACTCAGTATATGAATAAAGTGCAAAATAAAAGACAGATAATAGGAAAAAGGAAAGGAAAAGTAAGTTATTCTTATCCAACTTGGACAATGTATCTAAAAGTATACCTTGATTTAGTATAATTGTCTTATGTGTTTTATATGTTTTGGGGACTATTAGCCTGGTTGTGTGTGTGTGTGTGTGTGTGTGTACATACATACACACAAACACACACACACACACACACACACACACACACACACATATATATGATTAACTTTATAAGAACCTACAAGATAAATAAGTGAATCTGGTGCTGGCAAAATCCAAGGGGGTGGGGGGGGGAAGAAGAATTGAGATGTGTTATGTATATGTACCAATTCCTTATAATGAATGTAATCATTTATACTAGGAACGTGTCTAATAAAAAATTTTTAAGAGCCAAAAATAAAGAACATCACTCAGCAGATAATAGCAAATTCCACTGTTCAATATCCATTCATATTATAGAGCACAACCAACAAGAAATTATTAAAAATATGTAAAATGTATTATTGAGTAATCAGTTAATGTCATCCATTACATTAAAATTTCTAAGAGAGGCTGGGGATTTAGCTCAGTGGTATATGCCTGCCTAGCAAATGCAAGGCCCTGAGTTCAATCTCCAGCACCACTCCGCCTAAAACATCCTAAAAACAAAATCCTAGTGGCATACCAGTGACTATAGCAAAAACAAAAGAAAGAAAAATAAAAATCATTGAGATTAAGAAGGGAAAAAAGGGATTTAGCTCAGTAGTTAGAGTGCTTGCCTTACAGGTACAAAGCCCTGAGTTCGATCCCCAGCACCAAAAAAAAAAAAAAGCAAGGGAAAAAACAGCTAATAGTCCATAATAAAAAGTTTAACATGACTTACGGAGAATTGTTTCAGTATACTTGTCTTTACCACACTGCTAGGCATTTTAATTTAGTCAGCGTACAATAAGGTCTATACCACTCTGTTTATTAAAAGTTTTATAAATGATTCCGATACATTTTACCAATTAAGAATCTTTGCCATAAGCTATGATGTTCAAATTTCAATCACCTCACTCATGTTTTGAAGCTAATAAATGCAGAAAATCCAGGAATGTGAATACTGGTTGGAGGCTGAAAAGTGGAGAGTTGAAAACTTTATCAGTTGTCAAGTTTTCATTGTCAACTGAGAAAAGATCCCAGTGCTAAAGACTCAGGATAGCAAATAGGTCTTCTCTCCTGTGCCAACTTGGATCAATTGGAGTTGATTGCCTGGAGCATTTAAAGGAGAAGGTCTGTTGCAAGGTGTGTTCAGGGGCACTGTGATTGATTAACGATACCTGCCAGGTAAGAACTGGTAGTGTGTGTGGTATATATTTGACCTTGTTCCCAGGACTAGGTAAGTGAATAGGAGAGTTGACATTTTGTTGGAAAATTAAGGAAACTGATTTATCCCTCTGATTTTTTCTTTTCAAACTGTAATCACTCTTCTAATTTCTAAACCACCTTTAATATTAGTTTTCTCACTTCCTCAGTTTTCCTTCTCATCTGTGACATCCTGCCTGATAGTTCTCAAATGTTTAACCATCCTTTAGGTCAAACTTTATTTATCTTTCTGTCTCTGTCTCTGTCTCTGTCTCTCTCTCTCTCTGTGTCTCTCTCATTGTACTGGAGATTGAACTCAGGGGCCTTGCACTGAGATACATCTCTAGCCCTTTATTCATTTTTTATTTACCCAGGCTGGGCTTGAATTTGAAAACCTCTAGCATCAGTTTACCTAAATGCTGGGATTATAGGCATATACCGCCACACCCGGCTCCACTTTGTGTTTCTTAATGCTCAATTCCATCAACATTTTCCCCTTCCCTATAAATGCCTATCAACTTTACAAAATATTGGGTTTTGATGTGTATTATATATTTTGATCATATCCACTCTCCCATTACCTTCCTTTCACTCCCCTTCCCTTCCCCCTTATTACTTTCTTTTGTCTAATAATAGTCTCCCTTCTACTTACATGTCATCTTTTTTAGGTGCCATATATTACAGAGAACACAAAATATTTGTCTTTCTGAGTCTGGCTTATTTCACTTGACATGATGATCTCCAGTTCATCCATTTTCCTGAAAATGAGAAAAACATTAATGTACAAGGCATATTCTTTGTCTGTACCCATTGTCCTGTATTTCTTCAGGCTCAGTAACTTTTTTTTCATTCCTTCAATATACCCATGCTTCCTCCTCCTATTTTAATCTAGATGTCTGCTTTCTTTCTGTGTGCTCAGAAAAGTCAAGATACAAAGAAATGTTGGATAAAATGTAATATATTTTAATTTATAAATCAATGTAAACATTTGTCCAGGCCTTGAAGGTTTAAATTAGATTTTTTAAATTATAAAATATATAAGAAGAAGGTAACTTCTTTCAGATGATTCTAAATATTCTTTGTGAATCAAAAATAGCTCTATGGCCCTTACCTCACAATATATACAAAAATTAAATCAGTATGCATAAAAGATCTAAGTATAAGAACTAAACTATAAAACTCTTAGAGGAAAATCCAGGCATAAATCTTCAAGGCCTGGATGTAGCAATGGATTCTTAGATATAATCCCAGAAGTACAAGGAGCAAAAGAAAAAACAGACAAAATGAACTTTATCGGAGTTACAGACTTTTGCATATCAAGGAATACTATCAAGAAAGTGGATATATAAGTAAGAGAATGAAAGATAATATTTACAAATCATATTTGATAAAGAACTAGTATCATATATATATATCCTTTATAATTCAACAACAAAAAGACAAACAACCCCTCAATTTTTTAAAATGGACAGTGGACTTGTGTAGACATTTCTCCAAAGAAGTTATACAAAACCGGCCAATAATTACAAGAAAATGTGCTCCACATCATTAGTCACTGGAGCCATGCAAATCAAAACCACGATGAAATACTATTTCACCACCACGAGGGTGGCAGTAATCAAAACAAGGAAAACTAGAGCCCTTGTGGATTGCCAGTGGTAATGTAAAATGGTGTAGGCATTTTGGAAACAGTTTTGCAGGCCCTCAGAAATTTAAACCAGCAGCCATATGATCCAGCAGTCTACTCCTAGGCATACATCCAAAGGTACTGACAACAGATATTCAAATACTTGTGTAAGAATGTTTACAGCAACACTATTCACAATAGTCAAAATATAGATCCAACCAAAGTATCCATCAGTGGATGAAAAGATGGTCAAAATATGGCGTGTCTGTACAGTAGAATACTATTTGGCCATCAAAAGGAATGATATGTGCTACAACATGAATGAACCCTAAAAGCATTAAGCTAAGTGAATGAAGCCACACAAAAGGGTTATTCATTGTACGGTTTATTCATGTGACATACCCAGAATGGGTAAATCTGTAGAGACAGAAAAGCAGATTCATGGTGGCCAGCAGGTGAAGGGAGGAACTAGGAAGTGACTGCTTAGTGGTTATGGGATCTTTTGTGCATTATGAATATGTTTAGGGACTCAACAGAGGTGGTGGCTGCAGTGGATGTAGTAAATGCTTCTGAATTGTAGACTTTGAAATAGTTTTCTGCTATGTGAATTTTACCACAATAAAAAAATTTAATAGCCCTGTGATATACCTTCAAAGTGATGCATATAGTTCATATTTTCCAATTGATGTCATCTTAGTAATTTTTAGTATTTAAACTTGAAGATCATAAGTTATGTATGTCTGTTATTCATGTATGTACATATTGATGCTCATTATGGCTACATTCCCAAATCAGAAGTAGAGAAGAGATGCCATCCATGAGGCCATTTTTCTCTTTTAGTTTCAGTTCAAATGAAGAATAGAATTAAGACCAGAAAAAAGAAAGGTCGGAGGCCATAAACTCTAGTTATCTTTTATTCACATAGGATATTTGAGTTTCTTATTATTTTATTGCTCATTTTCATTCCAGAATACTGAGTGTTCTCTCTGAGCCTAAAGCTAAGTAAATATGTTTTATGACATTTATTTATTCATATGTATTACTGTGCATGTGTGTGTGAAAGAAAGGCCTGAATGTCATCACCTAATTACCTGCTTTACATATTAACAATTATCATTCAAATGGTTATAAATTTTCCATCTCACCTGATTCATTTGTTTAAAACAAGAGATTCACTTGCCCTGGAGAATAGAGTGGAGAAGGGGTCAATGGGATAAGCATTTTACCGCAGGCAGTTTGGTCTGTGTGAGAATCTACCTCTCTTAAAAAAAAAAAAAAACCACACACATATATACACAGGAATATACATAGGTATACATGCATGTGTGTGTGTGCATATATATTTATGTAAGTGTGTAAATATATGTTCTAGTCAAGGCTGTAAAATTACGAAATATTTATCTGTAGAGTGCTGTAGTTTTCACATGGGATTGATGGTGTTTGGAAAATATAGACGCTGTCTCCTATCCCTCTCTTGCTGAAAATATTGCAAAAGCCTTTCTTTTGTTTGTTTTATTTGTTTTTTCTTTGTTACTGTGCTGGAAATTGAACCAAGGCCTTCACACTGAACTACATCTCCATACCCTTTTTTCATTTTGCAACAGGATCTCACTAAGTCACTAAACTGCCCGAGTCAGACTAGAACATGATCCTTCTGCCTGGGCCTCCCACTGTGCTGGAATTGTGGGTGTATACCACCACGCCCAACTGCAGAGTCCTTTCTTTAAAAAAAAAAACTGCAGAGTCCTTTCTTTAAAAAAATACTTGGGCATGCAAGTGACAAGGCATCTAATACCACATTTTAACTGTGGGGTCACATTAGATCTCTTGTCTGTTGCATTGTAATGTATTTTGAAGCGGGTGCTTTCACATACTTTTTTTTTGTTTTAACTGCAAAGATCACCAACCTTGGAGTCAGAGACTTAGGTCATGGTTGCAGCCCTGTCAGTAATTATCAGTGTGATCTGAGTGATCCCCATCCCCCTTCACACCTTGAATCTTAGTTTGTTCATCTGTGCAATTATTTTTCAAGCCTACATTGGTTCTAAAAGTCTGTGTTTCTATTATTACAGTCTTACAAAAGACCTGGCCATATTTTCAGGTTCGTGGTTCCCAAGCTTTCCTGAGCACCTGCATGTCAGCCACTGCTTCTTACAGTGCCACATGTTAAAAGGAATAAAGCATAGCCTTGTCTTTTAAAGCATTGTGCAGTTTAATAGGGAACACCATATAAGCAAAGAGTCACAAATTGCAGCTCCCCTAGAGCCACACGGGGAACTAAATGAGGGAAACAGGCCAAGAGGGAGGCGGCAGATTGGATAGCACCAGGTTCCTCCGAAGAGCACAGCCATCACTCGGGTCTAGCCTGCCTGTATCAAGTGGAAACAGGAATTCAGGGCCACCAAATATTCCAGAGCTCAAAAGAAACCAGAAATCCCCATCTTAAGAACTTTTTTGTTGTTGCCAAGCTGTTCAAAAATGCTTAAAATAATACAGTATTTCAAAAAAGCAAAACACTTTGCTTGCCACAGGAGTCCTGTAGTTCAGCCTGTATTGACTTCTACACTAAGTACATAATTAGAATGCTCTTCATCCAGTGGTAGAAATGTGTGCAGAGTTCACCAAGGGTACAGAGGGCGATTAACTCTTCCCCTAGTGATTTTTAAAAAGTCTCTCTAATTACTTTCCAGTCACTCCATTCAGTACCTTGCAGCACTTTTTGCTTTTTGGTTTTTATTGTTGTTGTTGTTTTAGAATGAGTATTTCATTCACCCTGGAGAGCTGGCTGATGCTGAACACATCTCCCTTGTCTAGTAAGTAAATACATGTTTGGTAAGTTCCATGAGTGAGCCTTTGGAATGTGTTTTTTTTTAATTTTATTTTATTTTAAACCAAGAACATGTATTGGTACATTCTACATACAATGGTCACATTCATTACATTTATTCTGTACCTATACACGATGTATCTTGGTTCTCCTCCCTCTCCCCCGCCCCTCCCATCTGCTACCTCCCTCCCTCCCTATTTACAGCAGGTTCATTCATCATTTTCCATATTTGCCCTTTCCCCTGTTGCCTTTCTGCTTTTCCCCTTCTTTCCTTCTAGTACTCCTCTCCTCTGCACACCATCCTCCTTTTATATAATATCTATTACACCTCTTTGTCCTTACTTACAGTTATGGTTTCCCATATCAGAGAAACAATTCGATGTGTGCTCCTAAGTGTCTGATTTATTTCACTTAAGAGTATGTTCTCAAGGAACATCCATTTATATATGAATGACTCTAGTTTATCCTTTTTTATGACAGTGTAGTACTCCATTGTGTAGAAAAACCACATTTTCTTTAGCCATTCGTTGGTTGTTGGGCATTTAGGTTGTTTCCAAGACTTAGCTATTACAAATTGTGTTGCTATGAACATGATGGTGCATACGTCCTTGTGGTATGACGATTTTAATT
>PVJO010009989.1:0-66559 GCA_004026905.1 Hystrix cristata
CCCAGCTATTCCCCTACTGGGGATCTTCCCAGAAGAATTAAAATCGTCATACCACAAGGACGTATGCACCACCATGTTCATAGCAACACAATTTGTAATAGCTAAGTCTTGGAAACAACCTAAATGCCCAACAACCAACGAATGGCTAAAGAAAATGTGGTTTTTCTACATAATGGAGTACTACACTGCCATAAAAAAGGATAGAGTCATTCATATACAAATGGATGTTTCTTGAGAACATACTCTTAAGTGAAATAAATCAGTCACTCATGAGCACACATCGAATTGTTTCTCTGGTATGAGAAACCATAACTGTAAATAAGGACAAAGAGGTGTAATAGATATTCTATAAAAGGAGAATGATGTGCAGAGGAGAGGAGTACTAGAAAGAAAGAAGGGGAAAAGTAGAAAGGCAACAGGGGAAAGAGAGGGAAAGGGAAAATATGGAAAATGATGAATGAACCTGCTGTAAATAGGGAGGGAGGGAGCAGAGGGGAGGGGCGGGGGAGAGGGGAGAGAACCAAGATGCACCATGTATAGGTACAGAATAATTGTAATGAATGTGACCATTGTATGTAGAATGTACCAATACATGTTCTTGGTTTAAAATAAAAAAAAAATCCTACCCCCAACTGGCACATTCTCAACTCATAATGGTTTTAATAAGGAGATTTCACATGTGGCGCATACATAACACATGCACAGACACACGTGCGCAAGAAGGCAGTGTGATCACAGAGCTGGAGACTCAAGTGACGTGGGCATAAACCAGAGAATTCTAAGCAGTGTGAGCAGCCACCGAAAGCTGGAAGAGGGAGCAGATTCTGTCCCGGGAGCTCCCAGAGGGAGCGCAGCCTGTCCACACTTAGGTTTAGCCTAGAGATGGTCTGATTGGATTTTGGCATCCAGAATTGTTTCTAATTTCTGATGTTATAACCATCAAGTTTGTGGTAATTTGTTACGGCAGCAACAAGAAGCTGACCCAGATATCTGTGGCTCACCAGGGTACTCCTTGATCCACAGTGTTTCTTCCACTCTCCTTGACAGTCCCCTTTGACGTGGCTGCTAGGAGTCTCATCACCCGCTTGTCTTCCATGCTGCCATTTACCAGACTTCCCATCATGTCTCTTTACCAAGCCAACATCTCTTTGCCTGACTCTCTTTCTCTTCACATCTCTTGCCATCTTTTATGGCACTACAACATCCAATAAGAAATATCAAATATTCTGATCTTCATGAGTGCCCTTGAGCACGTCCTTTTGCTCATTGAAGGAATTTCTTCCAGTAATTCCTACCTTCCCTGCTTGGGCATCAGTTTATTGCTATCTGAACATTCAGGAAATTCTCCTTCTTGCTAAAATTGCAAAGTTTTGTCCTTATAACCCCTCCAGCGTCTGCCTTGGTTCTCTGAGGCCATTGCCTAAGCATTTGCAAGAAGTGGTCCATGTGTTGCTTTAATTCCTGTCCTCTTTTGTGCTTCTGTCTTGCTGAAGCAGCTCTTATCAAGGACTTTAAGAGCCCCGCTCTGGTCAGTTCCAGTGGTCAGTGGTCATCATCTCAGTTCATTTCTTGAGAGTATTTGCCATGATGGATTATTTTCTTTTACACAACTCATTTTCTTGCCTACCTCTGGGACACTCCACTTACTTGAATTTCTTTTTCCACTGGCTTCTTACTCACCTTTTTCTTGCTAGTTACACTTAGTTTTCTGACTCTCTATTCTTACCTACCTTTTCTCCTTGGGATATTTCATCCAGCACCCTCATTTACTATCCATGTCAATCATTCTCAGGTTTATATCAAAAACCTCATCTTCTTTCCTCAATTATTTTATCTGTATCATATAAATTTCATTTGAATTTCTAACTGACCTTTCAATCATACCACGCCCCACGGAACCGTGAGTTTCTACCTCCATCACATGCAAGCGCTGTACCTCAACAGAGCCCGCCTGTCTCTGGTACTGATGCCGTTGTGCCTCCAGCTGCTGAGGCCCAGACCTCAGCTGTCTTCATTTGTCTGTGTCCTACACACACTCCTCTGTACAACGACACGCGCTTTTGGCTATTTTTCCATATGGTCAGTGTAATTATTTGTTGCTACTTATTCCATCACCACAGTGCACCCCACGAGAATCTGTCAGCCAGACCATTAGCAGAGTGTTTTAACTGGGTTCCCTCTTTTACTTGTCCCCCATCCAACACTCCATCCTCCACACAGTGGATACCATGATCTGCCAAGGTGAGGACCAGGTCACATTTCTCTCACCTTCAGCCTTCTCTGGTAGCCTCCCATACCATTTATATATAACCTGAATACTACGTCCTTGGTGCCATCTGAGATCTGGCCTTTCTACTTCTCTTGCTTTCTTCTCTCCTCTTCTCTCTTACTGGGCTCACATCACATTGATGTTCCTCTCTTGTCTTCAGAGTCGCCAACTTCTTCACACCTCGTGACCTTGTTTTCCAGTTCTTCTGCACACACAATCTGCTCATCTTCCCATCGCTGGCTCTTTTTCGTCACAGGAGTCTCTGCGCAAGTGTTGGCCCCCCAAAAAAGTGTTTGCTTGATCATTTTATCTAAAATAGCCAGTCTGTAAAAAGTCATTTTGCTTAAAACAATCTGCCTAACTACATTTTTTAATTTGTCACAGGAACAAATATTATATATAGTTTAGATATACAGTAATACCTCGGTTCACAAATGCTTCTGTTTGTGAGCAATTTGATTCATAAACAGAAACATTTGGCCAAATTTTTTCTTCCGTTCACAAACTTTGCAGTGGATGAAGAACAGGACCGTGGCCACCTTCCTACAGAAACACTGCCGCCATCTTCCCAGAATGAGGGAATGGATTAAGTTCATGAACCAAGCTACCACTGTATATTGTAAATTTATACACTTTCTTATTGGCAAAACGTTAATCAATTAACTTAACTTGATTATCTTTTAATGAATTGATCATGGACAAATGGACCTGGAGTTGTGTAAAACTGTATCTCATCACTTGCTATTTCGTTCTCTTATTTTCTTATGATACTTACTAATGAATCACATTCATTTGTTTGCTGTTATTTTTTCCTACTATACTGGTTGAACAGGTGAAGGAAGGAGTGAGTAATTATGGGCTAAACAAGGTGAAAATAGAGAACAAAAATATAGGTGATTTTATTGTCCTCACTGGTCAAAAAGAGAAAATAAGGGAAATTGGGGATTTAGCTCAGTGGTGGAGCAGAGCACTTGCCTATCAGGTGTAAGGCCCTGAATTTGATCCCCAGCACCCCCTGCCAAGAAAAGAAAACAAAATGAGGGCAGGAATTATGAGATAGTAGAGTGAAAGTTTTTGTTTAAGTAAATCAAGGAGACCCATATCTTAAAATATGAAATTACCTAAAAATAGAACAGCAAAAGAGGAAGGAGACTCACTAATAAAGAATATTGATTTACTTGTTCTATGTGAAAATAAATGATTATATAAGTTACTCAACTATTCTGCATAGTCATTTTGTATTTCTAGATTGTATTTCTTAGTTCATTTTAAAGTCTACTGGAAAATTTGATTTAAAATCTTCATCCTACAATAATTTGTGAAATAATCCACAGTTAGCTGTTTGGTGCTGATTTTATGTTACATAAGGACTTAATTGAATTTAAATTTATATTAAAATCGGTATTGATTTTTAGAACATAAATGATTATAAAATAATATTTGAAATAAATGAGATGCACTGTGATGCCCACGTTAATGAAGAGGGAAATGAGGGAAAAGAAAAGAAGAAGCATTTTTCCATGCAGTGCTTGTCTTAGGACTAGATTAATCACCAATATGCTAATTTTTGATATACAGATTAATATCTCACTCCCTATTTGTATAGATGACTAATCTCTGAAGAATTATTTTATACATCATACCGCATAACATTAAAAATATGTCATTAAATTAATATTCCAGAGAGGTTTTATTACACATTTTTACTTTCTGAAAAAATTAGAAAATATGCAAATAAAAGTGATGAATTCAGCATAAACACATTCAGGCTGGAAAAATATAATTGCTTTTTAAATTTAAATATCTACTTCTTTGGAGTGGCTGTAATGGTCTCCTGATGATTAGATGAAATATTAAATGTGATACTGTTAAAATCATGGAAAGCCTTTTTTCAAAGCTAGATGGAATGTTCGTTTATTTTAATATATGTGTGATAAAAACTGATTGAGAAATTACTTTTAATGTGCTCTGCTTCTCTGTAGTTTAATGCACAGGGATACATCGTGTCAGGCTCAAAGTAACTTTGAAGTGGTAGAATCGCCGTGAAATACCTGTTGCAGTAACACAGTCTATGACTTGAGAGTTGTAATGCACAAAAAATATAATTTCCCTCTGAAAATTTATCTTAAACCTGTGTATACATTGTAAAATCATCTCATTATCCATAGTTGATATGATTTGATTTTCTCCCCTCTATTTCATTGCTATATTTGAGGATGTCTGTGGCCTTAAATTGTAATGGACACTTAACATTTTCTATTTTAAAATGTCCACATATCAGAAATACTAAAATCTATTCAAAGAGCCATAAAATGTCTGTTCATGTCATGCTGGAGGGGTTATTATAGCTGTTTTTTCATGATCATTACCTTTTGGAGTCAATTTTTGTCTTCAAACCAGTAAAAGCCCTGTAAATAATCAAGTTTCTCCTATTGTAAAAATGCACTAGCATAGGAATCTTTACTGACTTTGCAATTTGTTAAATTTAATTTTAAATCAGTATACCTGATTTTATCTCCAGCATTTCATTTAAATTTAATTTTTTAATGTAAATTCTTAAGTGTCAATCGCTTTTATGTATGATAAATGTTTTTGAAGGAAATATGAGCCTTAAAAAGTTGAAATAATGTTCCTGGTCTTATGTTTTGTCATGAAATTATCACAGAATGTTAATGTTGAGAATTGAAATAGATGTGGATAAACACGATGCATTCCATCTTCACTTTTTAGTGAGATTATACATAAATGGCTTTATGTAGAGATAAATTTATTGTCCACTAATCTGGGAAATATTGTAGTTTTTTATTCAGACAGTAATTAGATTAAAGCCTTTCATTTTACCTACCACTCAGGCATTCAGAGCAAAGCTGGAAGGTTTTCTGTCTTGATATATTTAATCTGCTATCACTGAAAGCAAAAACTTATTGAAATTATCAATGACATACATGCAAATTGTTTTTGGTCTGTTTCTCACCGTTTTAAGCAAACTTGTGAAATGTTTATTTTCAGTGAGTTATATATATCTTTACTATGTGCAAAGAAAGCTGCTCCTTGTATAATTTCAATGGAAAACACTTGTTATGTATTTAAACTTTGTAGTGGAAAGTATAGAGTCTCTTTAATAAGTAGGTAGATAGACAAATTATTCAGTACCTAATTTAACTCAGATTAATACAAACTGATTTTATTTTATTTTTACCAAGAACATGTATTGGTACATTGTATACATAATGATTATAATCAACATAGTTATTTTGTACCTGTACATGATATATCTTGGTTTTCCCCCCTCTTACCCTCCCCTCCCTTCCATTCACCCACCCCTCCCTATTTGCAACAGGTTTATTTACATTTTTCCATTTCGTTCCCTTTCATCTTACTTTTCTTTTAACCTTCCTTCTTTTTCCCCCTTTCCCCTATCTTGTTCTCCTCTCTTTTGAATACTATCTTTTTTTTTTTACATAATATCTATTATACCCCTTTGTCCTTATTTACTCTTATGGTTTCTCATATCAGAGAAACAATTCGATGTACTGATAAGTGTCTGATTTATTTCACTGAAGAGTATGTTCTCAAGGTACATCCATTTACCTACAAATGTCTCTAGTTTGTCCTTTTATATGGCAGAGTAGTACTCCATTGTGTAGAAAAACCACATCTTCTTTAGCCATTTATTAGTTGTTGGGCATTTAGGTTGTTTCCAAGACTTAGCTATGACAAACTGTATTGAACATGGTTGTGCATATATCACTGTGGTACAATGATTTTAATTCTTCTGGGAAGATACCAAGCAGAGGAATAGCTGGGTCACAAACTAATTTTGTATATGTGGATAATTCTTTTGAACAACAACACATATTTTTTCACTTGACAGTTATTTTGAATGTTGAAATTCTTGCTAATATCATGTTAATTCTATAACATAATATAAATTAAACATAATATAAATTCTATAACATAATAAAATGTTTACTGAACTCATTGGTAAACATGATTGGAGAGCAAAGTGACAGGTTTTCAGATTCAGAGTTAATATCAACAACTAATTTTTGTAAATTCAATTATTGATTTTACCAACATTTTCATTAACAGTTATTAAGAAAATGATACAATGAGTTCGATTCTAGATTGTTCATTTTTGATACTTGTTCATGTGTTAAAATTTTAAGAGATTGAGACGAAAAATTCACAAAACTATGCTTACCCTTAAGGACTAAAAATAATGTGTATACAGAACAAAATAGTTTATAATTTTCTTTGATTGGATTTTGAGAAGTTTTATGATCACATACAAAAATACACATCTAACACTTTTAGGTAAACCAATTAATTGGAATGTTTCAATATCAGATTTAACACAGTTTGAAAGCAAAATCATCTCTAAATTGTGATAATATAGTAACAGTGAATAACTGATACAGTAAGCTTATTTTTAAAATCTATTCTTGTTTAGACATTCAAGATATTATAAAAATGTTGATCTTTGAAAACATGTTATCTCTCCTACAAAGATAGCAAAATCAATACACAGTTATGAAAGCTAAGATTTTAAATATATTAAAGTTTTAAAATTTCACAACTATGATTCTCATGTTTGGTTATTTTGTTTCAGAAAAGAATAAAACTAAATCAGAGGAAAACCTGTGTGAAATAAAACACAATGAGAACATTAGACTTTGTTCAGAAGTTTATTTTTTTTTTTTTTTTTTTTTTTATTTATTTATTTTTTTGGTGCTGGGGATTGAACTCAGGGCCTTGTCCTTACAAGGCAAGCACTTTAACCACTGAGCTAAATCCCCAGCCCCAGAAGTTTATTTTTGAATTATCGCAGACTGAAGTAGTAATTAGAATTAGTTTATTACCATTAGTTTGAGTTGACTTTAATAAAGAAATAATGATATTTGGAAGTACTACATTAATTTTAATTTTGCATAAATGTTCCTAAATATCAAACATATTCTCTAATAATGTTGGTTTCACAAAATAAATCAAAAACATGTAGATATGATTACTGAAAGACAAATTCCATAGAGTCCTAAGTTGCTATATTATAACTTACTGGGTTTGGAGTATATAAAGAAACAGCCTATTTTTGACTTTTAAAAGGATGCATGGTTAAGCATCATTTAGAGTTGACAGAAATCAGTTAGAACATTTGAATTGCCAGAGTCAGCTACATTCCAGCTTTATTCCCTGGAGAATAATATGGCAGATGTTAATTACACAAATGCATCTATAACACACACCTTAGAAATGCGGTGGAAAGCATGTAAGAATGCACATAATAGAGGGATACTTTGAAAGTATCCTTATTAATCTTAACAGATTAATTAGTTTGCAAACATTACAATTTCACTGTTACCGATAAAATCATTTGTGACCTATCTCACAACAGCTACCCACATGCAGATGAGACAATCGAGCCTATGTTATGGAGAAAAATAACAGCTGAGAAGTTTTACTATAGTTCAAGCCACAACAGTTCAATTTGGTTTTCCCAGATATTCGGTGGGTCTGGGAAAGCAGAAGCAGTGGCTGAGATTGCAGGTGTGGGTCAGACTGTCATGATGAACGCTTACTGACCTACTCTCTAAGAGCAGAGGGAATATTTTTCCATATCTGCAATTACAGGATTTCCAACACTGGCCACGTCAAAGGAATCACTTGGATTGGTCAGTAAATAAAGATTCCTGGATCAAGACAGACCTTCTGAGTTAGAATTGTCAGCGTAGAGGCCTAGGAATCTATATTTCCTCTCATACAGCCCAAGACAGTTCCTCCTTAATCAGTGTGACTCACACAAGCCAGGTATGTCCAACCGCAGGCTGCAGGTTGGACACACTTGGGAGTCCGGTGGGCACCAAAGATGGATAGACACGCAAGTCCTACCTTGTTAACAGTTGCCAGCCTTTCTAGTACTCTGTGTTCTAATGGAGTTGCAGTGGCCTTTAAACCTCATTGCCTGTGGTTGTGGGGTCGATGCGCCTTGTCATGTTACACTAAAGGCCAGGCCCCAGTTGAAAGGAGTTTCAGAGCAAAATGAGAATTCACAACATTGTATCTTCCTTCGTGCTTTTTATGAAAAAGGAGATTTTTAGTCTTCTTTTGTTTTGTGGGGACAACATGGCATATTATTATATGGTTCTATTTTATCAGCAGCTTTTCCTGCATCTCTGCCTTTTATTATTTCATTTTATTTTTTCTACTATTCTTCCATTTCCCTGTGTAAAATACCCAGTGATTTGAGTTCTGAATTATGATGTGGTCTTTTACAACCTAATTAAAAATAACTATGAGGTTGGGGCCATGGGAGATAATTTTATTGATTATATTTTACAATTAATTGCATGTTGATACAACCCAAGGATCATTATTTGATTTAACGATAAAATATAATTACTAGCATATCCAAGGTAACTTATTTTGCTTAATGCCATCATTTTGAAATACCATTTTAACTTGCTGATTACTCCAATCTCCCATTTTAAGCTTTTTCTCCTTTAATTTGCTGGTAAATTATTCTCAGTTCTTTCTGTGGAGAAATTGATCTGGGAGCATCAATTACTTAGGTGAGAAGTGCGACATCCCTCAGTAGTCTTTGAAGATGACAGGAGCAGCAGAATGTAATTGATAAGGAGGTCATTATTATTTACTATCCTCAAATAAAGTTACTCATAACTTTCCCACTGCTTAATGAGGTATGAGAATTTACAGGTAGTCTGATTATGAAATGTTTTACTTACTTTTTAGCTTGAGCATGTTAAAGGGTGGAAGAATTGTCAGTTTTTAGAATTTGGTTTCTCTTTGTAGTAGTTAGTATGTAACCTACTTTGATTTTGATAAAAAAGTTGAAAGAAAAATCTGTACAAATACAGTATATGGAAAATCAAGTATTTAATGTAGTCATCTTTTATAAATAATGAACTCAGGATATGAAATGCATTTATCATTAGTGGGTTAGGAGTGATTATAAAGTAAGATCAGTAAGAAACTATCCATACATGTAACTTAAATTAGATTTCTGGCTTTATTAGTAAACTTTGATTCTAGGAAACGTATTATTTCAAATCTTGTGCATTGTGTGTAGTGCCCACGGTCATCCAGCCACAATCCTTGGAAAACTAAATTTGGCTGAATAGAGTAGGCATTATGGTCAATCCTTAGATAACCATTATGTACACTGAACTCGTTTTTACTGTCTGGGGCAAATGGGCAGATGTTAACGTGAACACTAAGCCTTTACAACTTTTACCTTTGCTGTGTTACAGAAACCCTTGAAACTCTCATCAGACAAGCAGAAAATTACACCAGTATACTTTTCTGCAACACCTACAGGAATATGGCCGTAGAAGCAGCTGCTTCAGTTCAAGAGTTCTTCAGCGATGTGGCACTCTATTTATTTGGTGCAGATGTCAGTCCTGAGGAATTTGTGAACAGATTTTTTGACAGTCTTTTTCCTCTGGTCTACAACCATCTCATTAATCCTGGTGTGACCGACAGCTCCCTGGAATACTCAGAGTGCATCCGCATGGCTCAGCGGGCTATTAGTCCATTTGGTAGTATTCCTCAAAGAGTAATGGGGCAGATGGGGAGGGTGCTGCTGCCCAGCCGCACGTTTCTGCAGGCACTCAACCTGGGCATAGAAGTCATCAACACCACAGACCATCTCCACTTCTCCAAGGAGTGCAACAGAGCCCTCCTGAGGATGCGGTACTGCCCACACTGCCAGGGCCTGGCTCTCAGTAAGCCCTGTATGGGATACTGCCTCAATGTCGCCAGAGGCTGCCTGGCGCACATGGCGGAGCTTAACCCGCACTGGCACGCCTACATCCGGTCCTTGGAAGAGCTGTCAAATGCGATGCATGGAACCTACGACATTGAACACGTGCTCCTGAACTTCCACTTGCTGGTTAATGATGCCATGTTGCAGGCTCACATCAATGCACACGAGTTATTGGAACAGGTAAGCAGCCACTTCACACTTCCTGCCCGATTTCTTAGAACTCAAACATTAGCCATGACATACATAAACTTAATGGGTCAAGTGCATCATTAAGGACTTTAAAAGTATGGTGGCCTAACAAGTGTGTACTTTAGGAAATTACGGGAGAGTGCATGGTTTGCCGTGTTTGATTAAAGATACTATATTTTACAAATGTCATAGCAAAATTTTGATCAGGTAAAATAGATCTTTCTCCCCTAAGTAGAAAATTTCTGAAAGCATTCAGTGAGGTCTCAAAAGCTTGTTTAAATCTTCAGTGAACTAAATGAGACCTGAAAGTTAAATATTGCATTGTTTCTCTTGTGTGAGAAACCCAAAGTATAAATAAAGAGCAAAATAGAGATAGATTTTAGGAAGTAGGAAGAAGTTTTTCAGATGGGAAGAAGAACAAGAGATGGGGGCAGGGGAAGGCAAGAAAGGGAATGTAAAGAAAAAAATTGAAGGAAAAAATGGAAATAGAGTTTTTTAAATGTGGGGGGGAGAAATGTTGGGAGGAAGAGAGGGGAAGGGCACACACACAAAAAAGAATTAAAATGTGTACAAATCTCCCATGATGAATGCGATCATTGGGTGCTGCAAACATGTACTAACATAATAAAAATAAATATATTTTTTAAATCAACAACATAGATTTGAATCTAAAATCAGCAATAATTAGCTATCTTAAATTAGGCAAATCTTTTAGCTTCTTTGAACCTTGATCTCCTCATTAAAACAGGAAATAGTAACATATAACCACTGCAAAAGTATTTATTTTGGGATGAAGATAAGCATTTAGAATTCAAAAGTATGAAGCTTTAAAATGGAAAATGCCATTTGTATTTCCAAGTAAGTTGGTATTCAAAATATTTTTTCACAATCCCCAGAATTTTTCAAAGCAATGGCGTGATGCCTTTTTAAAATGTGTACTAGACATGATCTTGCCGTTTTAGATCTAGTAGAGTGGGTATTTTTTGAAACAGAGTCATCAAATCAAGGGATGCGAGAGTATTTTTTTAATCCTACTTTCTGTGGGGCCATTTAAAAAATATTCACAGGCTCCCTTAGTAATAATTCTCATGTCCCATACAGCTAAGTAGGGTATGCTGCTGGTGCTTCTCCTGAAATAAAATTACATTGCCCTGTACTGACTAAATACAGTACATCTCCGCGCCCCAGCACTGATTTACTGAATTAATAAATGTTCTCATTGTGAGCACTGTATGTCCAATCTTTTCATTTCTAATAGAAATCAGAGTTGAGAAGCTTTGTGTTTAGCTACCTCCTTTCCTTTGGGCCTTTCAGATCCTGTCTTGTAACTTTATGCAAGTTGTTGCCCCTCTAGAGGGGTGCAGCGCTGTGGTATCGAGTATGAGCTGGATTTCAGCGTCCTTTTTCAGCTCTGCCCAGCTGGGTGTTGCTAGACAGTGAGAAACTTCCTGTCTTACTGTGCTGGTCCCGGGCTCTCCTGCTCTCTGCTATCCCCCTGTGGAACTCAGACACGATCCCACATGGACGTAATAAACCGGCTCAGTGGAGGTACGAAGGACTGCTAAGACTTCAGGTATTTCATAGTTAAGGGGAATAAGTGTTTAGAACCAGGAAATAAAATACCCGTATTGTTATATCACGTATCTCCAAAAAGGAAAATAGGCACAAGAAATCTGAGGCTAGTACAGGCTCAATCATTATTTTGGTACATGACATTTATAATCTTGGGCCAGAGTGAAATGTACATAAGTAAATGGGCATTCATGGTCCTTTTTGTTATATTAGTTTGGAGGCCTCAAGGGAGAGCCCTTTTATATCCTTAAAATCCATTTGCATAGACACATCTATTTTTCCTATTTCAAATGCTGAAAGAACTCAGAACTATAGTACACAGTCACATTATCAAATTTTGAATAGTTTTAAACCCCTTAGTGGCTACTACAACGAGACAAGACTGTTCTGTCTTGTCTAAAAAAAGGGAGTAATGGTTTAAGTGGGGGAAATTTGATCAATCTCTGATATTAGTGTACACTGGATGCCTGATGACTTTGTTTTCTTCTTTCCTGTGCGAAGGCCAGTGCTAAGCAGACTTCATGAATGAATGAGGCTACTTGGGCATCTGAAAGTGTTAGAATCAAGTTTGCATTTTATTAGTAAGTTTTACTTAGGACTTTTATCGTATGAAACTCATTGGTGAATTATCAAAGAGCACTGCTTTTAAAGCAAATAGTTGAATTTCACATAAAATAGTCACATGACTATCTTGAGAAACATCAATTATTACTAATAAATTATAGATTCTTTTCTAAATAAAACAACTGAGATCCTTGTATTTACTTATGGGGAAGTAAGAAAATACTGACTTTAAATTCCTTGAAAATTGACTTAGTAATATTTATTTCTGCCAACTTCAAAGTGATTTATAAGCTGTTTATCAAGATTTGATAACCAGTTTACACATCAATAAATTTAACAAATTCAAGCTAAAGTACTGGATAGCCAGCAAATAATGACTTTCTCATATTTCCAAAGCAATCTGTGAGATCAAGTACTTCCAAACTTGTCCTCAGTAAATACATAGTTCCACTTTAAGAAATCCATAGAGATACCTGCTCATCATAATTCTGTTGGTAAATAGTTCAGTTGATAAATAGGTCATAGTTCAGTTGATAAATTTCAACTGGAAGAAAATGTTCTCACTTTCTTGAGAAAATCATGAATATCTTATATTTGGAAAACCTTTAAAGAAACAAAAGCTAATGTACAGGAGAGTACTTTTTAATTTGACAGCGATTTTGTAGTTTAAAATAAACCTTAATTTAATAGAAACGGAGCCAGGACACTGTAGAAATTGGAAGCACAGGGTGTAGTTTCAAGCTGAAGTCCCTATCTTTTTGTGTCACTTACGAGTTGGGAGTTTGGACTTCTTGTTATTTTATCTCTTTGGTTCTGTTTCCTATTTGGTTAAATGTGGCAATAATAATACTTATGTCAGAGTTTTTGAGAGGATGAAGTAAGTTTTCATGCTTGAATTAGTGTCTCCAAGCATGAAGTCTTAAAATGATAAGTCTTAAAATACTACTAATTATTAACACATTGTATTATGATATATCATTGATTTCTTTGGTGTTTTAAATGCTCCCAAAATAAACATCTCTTTAAAGCATAGAGTTTAACACCATGCTCTAACCAACTGACCTGACTGGCCACTTAGCTGAAGTGGTAGAGTGCTTGCCTAGCAACTGCAAGGCTCTGAGTTCGATTCCCAGCACTGCCCCCAAAGTATAGAGTTTAAAGAAAGCATTTCTGGTATAGAACTCAAAAGTATTCTAAATGATCACTTATTATAAGCATATAATTGTAAAGGTTTTCCTCAGGTAAGAAAAAATGGAATTTTCACATATGCAATTGTCTACAGTGTTTAATATTATTGGATATGATATATGTGTGTGTATATGACTGGATATACATGCATATAGAGAAAGACATCATGCTCCTGTTAATAAATTATTCATTTTGTAAATAAAATTGTATACACTTTTGAAATTAAATTTGCTCTTAGCTGTATTTACTCTATTATTTGTTATTACAATTTATCAATTTAGCTTATAGAAGACACAAGAACACAAGTCCTATGTTAATTCCAGCATGTCAACGTGTTATAATTGAAACAGCTGTTATAAGGAAGCTCAGCTAAACAGAGATTCTATATAATTTTAGAAAAAAAGAGGTTTTGTAAAGCCTGTAAAATCAGGAATGCAATTTCTCAGAACAGATGTCTAGCTCAGTATTTTCTTGTAGATAATCTTTGTTTCACCTCTTTTACTTATACAGTATTAGTAAATATTCAGCTGGTTGCCTCCAAATTACTATAGAATCATGATATGATACACTTTAGAATCCTAAATCCTGTCAAATTTAAGTTTAAGGTGAATTGTACACACAAGTGTGCTTTAATTAGCTGATGGAAAATGAGTATCTCATTACTTCCTCGCATGCCAACATTCATCTAAATCTGAAATGACTAAGCACAGTAAATTTTTAGTGTTTTGAGTATTCCAACTATACCTTTATATAAAAGTTGTAAGCAAAAATTAAAACGGTAGGCTGGATTAATTAGATAATAGCAAAAACTTTGTCGTATTTCTTCTAAAATATGGTATATGTTTTTCTAAGATGTTACTGTGCGTGGGATTTTTGCACAAATCCAGACTAGAGAACAAGTAAGTTTGGGGAAAAATACAGTGTCAGGAGCTACAGTAACCCAATTAAAATATAATGCCTTTCCAATTTAAGATAGTTTAAATGGGCTATGCTAAATGTAATCTATTCTATAGTAAATATGGTGCCTGAACTTGACAGAAGTTGACGATGGCTTAGTGACAGTCAGTGTAGTGCACTGCAGGGAGTTTCGAATGATGAAGAAGAGGTGTCAGAGTGTATACATGTGCAGGAGCCGTGGTATTATCACAGCCACGAAGGGCCCACTAAACTCTTCTTGCTAGAAAAAGGATGCACATGGACACATAGACATTGTGACATATTGCATATAGTTGAAAGAACTTTACAGCATCTTCCTGCGAGGTCCCAGGCTGGAAGGTAAAGACTCTTATAAAGAAAGAACTTTCTTATTCTTAGCATGAAATGTGTTGATATGATTTAAATATGACTGTAATTATATTGAAATTTATGTTGTATGTGGATTATTCTGGCCCTAGCACAGGTCGGGACATGTATACTCCAGACAGACAGGAGATCAGAATAAATAAAGTAAATAAAACCTCTCAGGTTGCTCCAGGATCCACAATATATAAAAAGCTGAGAAGGCATTATTTCTGAAACAGACTTTTTAACAGTGCTCTTATTCATGCACATGTTTGTACTTTGACCCCCACAAAGTAAAAGGTGGTGACCAGAGGTTATACACTGACTACCTCACGAACAGAGTCTGGGTGGCCTGGCAAAACTCCACTGAAGATTCATTCATGACATCTTGAAAATACAGTGTCATTTTTACCTTTGCCCAAATTTTTTAAAACTTACTTGGTTTGTTGATACTGTGATTGTGTGATTAGTACATCGCTCAAATAAGGCGGCTCTTCTGAGAAATAAGACTGGAACTAGACAGAAGAAAAGGGAAAGGAATAAGAATGAAAGCAGTAACAATCAAAGAGGGAAATACAAACTTCTAGAGTGAGAGGTGACTCAAAATGAGTTCAACCAAAGTAGGCTGACTGAAAATAGAAAACTTTATAAACTAATAAAGAAGAAAAGGAAAATTCATCTGACCAGCAAAAGTCATCTGGTCCAAATCACCGTTCCGTACAGAAATCACTTTTAAAGTTTTTATGCAATGATTTCTGGGCACTAAATAGTGACAGGGAACTTGTCCTCCAGAAGTGCCTGCAGGCAGCTTGGAATGGTTAGTGGTTTCTCCTTTCAGTGTTAGGCACATCTTTTTCTTGGCCAAAATGGAGTGAGGTGTTTTTTGATGGGAAACAAGTCAAGGGTAATTTTACTTTTCACTGGTTTTCTGTTCAACTAAATGCTGTAGTATGTTGAGCTAGTTCTATGGTATTTTCAGTCTTCGCTGGTAGAGATTTTCTTCACATGTTCAAATAGATCGGAATCCTTTGTCTTCTGGAGCTAGGTCGCCTGCATCTTGGGTATCAGAAGGTGGAAGGATGGTGGCAGCGGGTGGATTCACCTTGGCCTTTTGCCGGCCTCTCCCGAAGTTGAGATGATTGACATTGCTGAGGACCAGTTAAGAGCCACATGGCACATGTGATGCAGGTCCAGAATGCGCTAAGAACACACGAGAAATCAAGCTTCAATAATTTTTTAATACATTTTTCATAGAACTTCAAAAATCTTGTGTGATATTAATTTTTGATTTTACTTTTCAGAGAAAGATTGTGACTCGAATTAGTTGGGAATCAGCACTGATAATCACACTTTTTAATTGACACCTAGTTTATTAAGAGAAAAAGAATTATTATGTATCTTGTGAATGACGCCAGGTCTATACAGCAGACTCTGGATAAAGTTCTCCTAGAACATGGTTCGCCATGTTGTGGAGAGGTCTAGTCATTGGAAGTTTCTGAATACTTACATCCTAAATTGCTGAATGTGGTACACGAGAACATACTGCTTTGAAAATGTAGGGTAAGTTACGAGCATCTCAGCATGCTTGTATCTGAGGGTCATTATTCTGGTCCTTCCCTGACCTTCTCTTCTGCCCTGGCTACTCAAAAACTAAAAGGAAAACAAAATCACCTCTGTTCTTCCTCAGTCGTTCGTATCGAGTGTGCATTTGTTTTTGTTAAGTTATTGAGGTTTCTCTGAGCTAACAGACCTCCTACCCCATCGTCATGAGCTTTGTGTTTTCTGGGAATGAGAAGTTTTTAACAAAATCTGATGATTCTTTTGAGTTTTTCTGAAATAACTTCTTGAATGTAGTAGGTGTGTAGCTCCTCCTATGTAGCACTGATATTTTTAGCTGATTTGGAAATATCTTTTGCTATTTTTATGGGCTAAATTCCCTCTCATTTGGATGATGAGCACAACTTTTTGTGATTTTTCTTTTACAGTTTAATTTGATGTTTTAAAAGTTAATTGATTTTAATTGCCAAAAATATATATACTTATGGTATACAATGCGATGTTTTGACGTGTGTATACATTGGAATATTAGATCAAGTTAATTACTTTATCCATCACTTACATACGTATTTTTTGCTGTGAGAATATTTGAAAATCCTCCGGCGTTTTCACATATACAAGGCATTATAATTAGTTGCAATCCCAATGCTGCCAAATAGACCTCTAGAAATTATTCCTCCTGGATAAGTGGAGCTCTGTATCTTTTGAGCAACATATTTCTACACCTCCTTTACCCAACTCCATCCCTTGGAACCTGCCATTCTACCCTCTGCCCCTTCTGAGGCATTTGTCAGATTGAGAAAACAGGCACATTTATTGTTTTGTTTGCCTGAACAAGTATTAAATCTAACATTAGAATAATAGTCCAGTGTCTCATCTCTTAAAGAGCATAGTGCTAATCTTGGGCATTTACCACTCAAGCAGCTTTATTATGCTCTTTGTTCTATCATGAAAAAATTAAATCTTTCATACCTGCTCATTATATTTTTGTTTTGGGGTCATATATTTGCCTCTTACAAAAATCATCCTTTGACCTAAGACATTGAGAAAAAGTCAGGAGAACATATGTTGCTTATAATGGGTGAGATTTGTTGTTTTTGTTAGGAAGAGACAGAAACTTACAGTTTATTTTACCATTCCACCAACCAGTAGAGGCCTAATTATGGAATCACATGACTAAAAAGTCTACAGGAAGAGATGACGGAAGGTCTGACGTTTTCCAGTTTCTCGAAGATGTTGTCAGGATTGCTCTTCGCCCCCCAGGGCTGCGTTTGTCTGTGTTGTGCTCTCAGGCAGACCGTCCTGAAGGGATGGGAGGTAGGCCACCGAGTTCCTGGGCTCATCTTTGTCTAGTTTGATAAGGAAAAATAGAACTGTTTTCCTTTGCTGGAGTCTGGTAAGGTCTATGGCAACTATATGCAAATTGTGTAACTCTTCTATAAATTTTTCATTGTTGAATTATCAGCATATGGTAGATTTTTATTGGAATGTTTATTCTGTTTGAAATCACTTCATATTGTCATACATAATACATGTCACCAGCTGTAGATTTTTGTCACTGTTGTTTTGTTTGGCCTTATTTATTTGCATGTTTATTTTTGATTGAGACGAGTCTTGTTCCCTAGTTCAAGCTGGTCTGAATTCACCTCTTGCCTTAGCCTCCCAAGTGGTGGGACGATAGGTATACACACCACCGTGCCCAGTCAGCCCCACATTTGTAAACCAGAGTTGTAAGAGAAAGATACAGGCTGAAGCTGATAGAAGAGCAGACTGAGTCTACCTGGGTGGCACCAGAGCTGCTTTCTGTGCTGTCCTGGATGACAATTTATATGGGTACCAGTAATCCTGTACTGTGGACTTCTGATAAAATGCGATAATCGGGCACATGTTTAAGGAATATACTATATAGTATCAGGATTTGCAGGGCGAAGAAGTAGATAAAGGTGCGAGGCATCTTTCAGAAACTTAGAGGGTTGGTGCTTTGGTGCATTCACATGCATCCTTACCTGGGAAAGGGCTTGATTCGTGATTAGTTCCTCACTAAAGTTGATTATGGTTCAAATTTGTATGTTCTGTGTTAATGTCAGTTCAACAAACATTTGCTTGAGGTTTAAAGTTAGCAAGAGGAGACTTTCAGAGTTCTTAGTTTGTTTTGGGTATTGTTGACCATATGAATAGACCTCTAAAACTAAAAATCTATTGTCATCGCCCTAATTTGTCATATACATGTAGGTTAAGCTTAATGAAGCCCACTTTCTTCATCCCTTCATTTTTCTCATTTACAAAGAGAAAATTTGTGTCTATCATCCTATCTGTGCTAAGATTATATAAGGTTTATGTAAGTGATTTGAAAAGTATGAAACAGTAAAAAAAAACTTGTTTTGGGGAAACTCTGATAACAGATCTCTATTTTTAGATCACAAATTACGCAGAATATCATACTAATGTGGCTAGAATTCAGCCTCAGACATAAGTATAACATTCTAAAGAGGGGAAACATTCATTCATATATATAAATTTAGATAATTGGAAAGTGGAAAAGGGAGAAAAGAGATTGATAAATTTGAAAATAGATAGTTTTAGGTGGTGAGATGCCAGTTTGTGACATATGATATCTCAAACACTAAGATTTTCATAGTAGAGGGTTGTTCAAAGAATTAAAATTTTCTTTTTTAATTCTCTAAAGTTTTTTTTTTTGCTGTATGTGTAATGTTTCATTCTGTGTAACGCTAGTTATTTACTAAAAGTAGTTCTGCATCCCAACCAAACAAGAAAGAAAGAAAGATGATAACAAAAAGAGCAGAGCAGAACTCTCCCTTGGGCCCTGGCCCCTCCCTGCGGCTTCTGCTGATACCATGAAGACTCCTCCTGGGGTCATGTCCCCACCCCAGAGCCATGTGCACTGTCAGCTGAGTCATGGAGGCCACTGAGAGCTCAGGGGTTGTCCTCAGAGGATGAATAAAGGACAAAACCAAACTGAAATGAAAACAAGGAATGATAAAGCATAACTTATAATAGCAAAGGATTCTGATCCATAAAGAATATCTGCTAATTAGCAATGTGCTAAATGGCAGCAACGTATGTGTAATGATAAGATTAAAAAAAATCACAAAATATATACAAAAATTGCAGACAAAACGTGGTAGAATATAAACAATTTTGGCAATACAATCCAAGAACATAGTGGAAATACCAGAAGTGTTTGTTTCAAAATCAGAAATAAGACTTCATTCTCAAATATTACACACTCGAAATTAATGTCTAAATCAACTTATTGTGTTATTGATTAACACAGTTGGACAATTCTTAAAACCAATCAAGGGAAAAGAACAGGCCAAGTGTTTAAATAAAGATTTTTCAAAGAAGATCTACAAATGCTCAATAAGCATATCAAAAGATGTTCAGCATTATTAGACATTAGGGGCATGCAAATAAAGACCACAATGAGACAGTAAATTACCACTCTACATTCTCTGCATGGCTGTAATAAAAAATAGAGTCAATGACAAATATTGGTGAAGCTGTGGAGAGTTTGAACTCCTGCATTGCTGGAGAATGTAAAAGGGGTTAGGCAATTTTGGAAAATAGTTTGGCAATTCAAAATATTAAATCTAGTGTTACCATGTGATCTAGAAATTCCATGCCAGCGTAGATGTGCACAATACTATATTTGTCCACAGAGCATATATATAGATGTTCATAACAGCATCATTCATAAAAGAGAACATGTGGGAAACTACCGAAATGTCTATCAACTGAAGAATGGATAAATAAATAGTTTCACATTCATATTGTTAGGCAATACACAATGCGACACTGATACATGGTATAATGTAATTGGACCTTGAACACATGTGATAAAAGATAAACATAGGCATTTTACATTTCTAAGGAGATTATTTGAGCAGAGAAGTCCACACTGCAAGCAGCTCAGGTTCCACTCAAGGTCTTAAGAAGAAAACTTTTATAGTGTTCATCACAAAAATAAGACAAAGACGATATTTGGTTCATTAAAGCAAACCGGTGATCTTAGAGGTTAGTTGATCATTTCTCATTGGTCATACTTAAGTTTGATTTTTCTAGAATGTGAAATTTACTGAGTTGGGTTTTGCATTGTTTACACAGGACACTGAACAGGCTGGAGCCTGTTCAGTCTAATCACTTCCCAGTTAACTGTTACGACACATGCTAGGAGAAATAAGGCTGTCTCCAAATTCTACATATCGTATGGTTGTAATAATATGAAAAGTCCAGAATAACGATCCACTGAGGCAGCAAATGATTCCCAAGGGCGGGGGACAGAGCAAGGGAATATAGAATCGCTGCTAATGCAACATGAGTTTTTCTTACGGGGTGGGAAGGGTGTACAAAAAATGTTATAAAATTAGCAGTGGACATTGCGTAACAATATAATAAAATCCACATTTCAAAACAGGTGAATTTTATGGTACATAAATTATATAACAATAAAACTTATGAAAACATTAAATAGTAAAGTTATAAAAAGTTATAGTGTATAATTTTGAAAATTGACTCATATAAGCAGAAAACCAGTATATTCCAGTGAATAATTTCTATTTGTAGGTTTGTTCTTTTGTTCTTTTCCTTGGCATGTTTTCTGGAGGCTTTGGGAACTCTGGAGGAACAATTTGTCTTTTTTTTGTCATCCACAATGACACATCAAATATGTTTTTAGAAACATTTTGTGTTTAATGCTTCAATGTCCTTCAGAGAAAAAAATTCTTCCCATGTATGAAAAGTTTTGTTTTCCCCACAGATGGTGAACTTTCAGACCTTGAAAAACTTCATCTAAGAATTTTGAGATCAGACAAAAATAAGGAGGAGGGTAACCTCATTTGTTCATTCCAGCATTTAGCTAATACGTATTGGGTGTTTTCAATGTATGAGGCCCAGTTCAGTGTTGGATAGATAACTACCAGGCTTGTAGTTGCACTTCTAGCACTTGTAGTCTATTTTCTATAGAGAAGTCAGAATAACCTTCCCCAAAGTGAAACAGATGAAGTTTCACCTCTTTCTATGGCCTCCTACTGACCTCAGAATAAAATCAAAGCTTATTGGCCCTTAGCACCTTGCACAGCTTGGGCTCCACTGCCATTTTCCTGTCCTGCCCTGATAGCCAGCCCTGCTGGAGTTCTCCTGGTTCCTTTAGCATGCAGACTTCTGTCTTGCATCTTGCTGGTTGTGTTTTTCTGAATGAAATAGTCTCTCCACTGCTGACCCTCTTCAGCATCTTTAATGCTAATTAATGTTGCTCCTCATTTCTGGTCTTATCATAGATATAAATAACTACAGGAAATGTTTCTGGACTTTAGAAGTAGATGTTAGGTAACTTTGTAATATATTCTAGTAATGATGTACCTTTTCCTTTATAATATTTTGTATGTATGAAGTTATTTATTATTTGTCTATATTTTATATTGAATTGTAGGTGCCCCAAAAAGCACATCATTGTTTCTATATATCACTATATCCCTCACATTTAAGTATTGACATATGGACTTCTCAATGAATATCTGTTGATCAACTGAATAAATCTGGCTGTATCAAGCATTACCTAGCTTGTGGGAATTGGTTTCAAATTCATCATTTGCCTCCATTTTGTTCTTCTTTGTGTCTGTATGGAAGAACCTAAGCTCCTTAGCATGGCATAGACTTTCTCCATGTGAGTGGGGATTACAATCCTTCTAATTTATCCATCTCATCTGTTGCCTCCTGACTTGCCCTCCATTTATTTCATGTTCCAAACTTATTAAAGAGCATTTAGTATCTCAGTGATCCTGCTTCACCCCATGTTACACTGAATATTCTTCTGCCTTGTCCACCTCTCCCGTAAAGCTGGAGTGTGTCTAGAGAATTCACTGGGTCTTTTTCATTTCTTCATCCCTGATTCTTATTAAAGTGAATGGGAATATTTATTGAACTGACGTGACCTCAAATTGGAGAGTAGAAACTTCTTGATTTAATGTGCTGAAGTAGATATAATTCTAGTCATTTACTGTTTTTCACTGAAACTGAAATTACATTTCATACTTCCCATGAGAACACAGCAAGACAACTGTGATAATCTATGATTCTTTTAATGAGTGCACAAAATATTTCCATGTAATCTTTTATACAGATAAGTGCTTTGACACCATTAATATTATATCTGTATTTGTCTTAAACTCAGACAAAAAATCCCATTGATCAAATTAGGTTATTGGAAATAAGGGCAAAAGAAAATTAATAAACATTAGAAGCAAATAATGATAGAGGTACATCTAATTTAGTGTGAATAATGCTGGGAGTGGTCCAACACCATGCCTTCCATCTTCCAGTTCTTTGTTCAGAAATGCAGTCATTAGGTACTTGGGCTTTTCTGCTGCATGTACAAGTCAGGGTGTAGGGCGCCCGGAGTCTGCCAGGGGACTGTAGCAGGACCGCATCCCCCCTGTCAGCTCAGATACTCTTGAGAGTCTGCAAACTTGTTCCTCATTTACAGAATCTTCATGCTTCATCTAAGGAATTCTTAAAACCGTCTTTTTTGTAGTTCGCTAGTGTTCTTTTAGCTCTTAGGTATTCTTTGCAAAAAGCACTATGCAATCTTAAGTTTGGGTAAAAACATGATGTCCATCTTCTAGACAGTACTGCAGGCTGTTGTCTTTGTGTAGGTTATATCCAAAGCGCTTTGAATCTACTACTAAAAACTCCATTATCTACACTGAGTAGAGCATTTCCAAGATATTAGATTTAAGCAGAAGCCCTCCCCTCTTTTTTTTTTTTTTTTTTTTTTGGTCTGGACACATATGATTTGTTTGCTAAAATGCTTTAGCAAATGTTGCTGAAGGTGTGTTTCATGACTTTCTGAAGTGGTAATCTTGTTAATCGGGCTCTATTTGGGGCTGGGTCATAAGCAGGTTACTTTTAGGGGTGGTTGAAGGCAGTGTAACCCGGCATCTGGCCTGTTAGCTGCGAGTTTAGTTAGGGCATGAGCAGCTGTGATCCTGCTCAGGCTGGTCCCCAACGTTAGGGAGTCAGTTACCTTAAAAATTACCACGTGGGTTGGGGATTTACTCAGTGGCATAAGGCCCTGAATTCGGTCCCCAGTGCCTCCCCTCAAAAGTTACCATGCGCTCTGGGAGCACAGTCTGCAAACTCAATTCCTTTGAAAAACCCGTGTGCATTTGGTTTAATGAGATTTATTTCGGGTGAAGCCATATGAAACCAGAAGACTAAATCTTCTCTTCACTTCGAAAAATGGTGTATTTCCACACCGAAATGACAGTAGCTGAGATAAACATTTTTGACTATGGTATTCTTCTTGCTTTACACTAACAATTTTTAGTTAGTTCATTATCTGTACAAACTCATGATATCAAAAGGACCGCCGGGATGAATTGTCTAGTGAGGGATTATGTGCTTCTCTATCCTTTTGCCAACATTTGATACTGTCACTCTTTAAAATTTTTTCTATTTGGGTGGATGAGATTGTATTTTTAATTTCACAGATAAGTATCAAAGCTTTCATATGTTTATTATCCAGTAAATATGTTTATTGCCAAACAAACATGAAATAAAATAAAATAAAATGTATTTATTCATAGCTTTGCCCATTTATTTTTCCCACTTGGTTATTTATCATCTTAGTTTTTCAAATATTCAATTAAGCATTTGCCTATTAAATATGTTGAAATTATTATGTCCTATTCAGTGTGTCTCTTTTAAGTACCTTTCTAACCATGCAATTTTAGGACACATGAATGTTACCTGCAGTGTTAACTATGTAGATCACAGGATGTGAAAAATAAGAAAAACAGAAAAATTTAGTAGTAGGTAGAAATATGCAGTATTATACTTTGAGTAGTCTATGGAAGGGAATATTTAGTTGTTCCCTGAATTGCCATTTGAAGAAATCATGGAAATAAGAAAATTATTAATTCATTTACATAAATATTTACCAGCTGTGTTGGGTGGGGATGGATAGCTATTGAGAACAACTGAAAAAGCACAACTAAAGTGGGCTCTACCCCAGACAATCATAGGACAAATCCTATTGGGGATGTGCAGACAAACTGCTTACAAGTTTGATAAATAACCTCAAGTGGAGAGTTGAAGGGCAATTTAATTTCACAGGTGATATTTTAACTGAAACTTGAAAGGTTGTAATATTTAGGCAGGTTGGAAAAAGGCGATGTGCAGACTGAGAAGTAGAGCGTAACTCTGGAGACCATAAGTAACACAATTTAGCCAAAGCACAGGATGTTTAAAGTGGAGCATTGGGAAATTTCGAGGCTCAGCTGTAAATTCACATGAGATGCTTCGGTTTGCACTCATTAGGAAAGGCACGAACCACCAAAGGCTTTGGATCCGAGCAAAGGTATCATCAGAACAATGCTGGGGCCTTGGAAGGAAGGGCAAGATCTGCGAGGGTTGGGTGGAAGTCAGCTGGGAGCTCTTGCATCTGTCCCAGGGAGACCTCGTGAGACCCATCCTGAAGTGATAGAAACTCCAGGACGGGGGAGGGAAGGTGGAAGAGTGAGACAGCACTAAGAGCAGATGGCCTTTCCTTCAACATTTTCTACCTTTAGTTCATAACATTTCTAAAATATCCTCATACTTTTCAGCTTTCAAAAATGGAAAGTACTGTATGGTCAATATTGATGTGTTCTGCTTTATAGTATTTTAATCTAATATTTTAAAAAACATTTACCTTTTAAATTAAGTATTCTTACTCTCAGTAATGAATGAAATGGTTAAGTTTCAATTTTATATATCTACTCTTTCAGCTTTCCCTATTATTAAACTTGATTCCTGATCGCTTTTCCTTCCTTCTCTGTGGTTTTGCCCGGGCTGGCCAGGCCACTGCTGCGACAGAGCGGAGTGACTGGTGGGCCACCACACTGTGTAACTACTGGGGGCTTCGCCTGTCATAAAACCCTAAGATCACATGGGGAAAAATACTGAAAACTGTAACTGAATAAGCCAAGCTAATATCCACTTTTTAGAATCCTGTGCCGTCTCTGTCCCCTTACTCATAGTGAGATTTTTTTCTCTTTCATTTCCACAGTGATTCACAGTTTATCTAAAGCCTTTTGCTCTGCCCCTCATTCACAGTATTTTTATGAAGGTTCCTCATGGCTTGTGACATTCATTTGGCAAATCCTTCACGCCCTATTGAGACGTTATTCATACTCTGTTGAATTTATATGTTTATCAATTTGTGTCACACTTGGAAATCAGACCTCCCTAACTAGATTATAAACTCCTCTAAGACTTGGCAAAATGTATCCTACTTCTAGTTTTTATAGCCATTATCAGTGATCCTTCACAGAGCTTAAAGAGAAAATATAATTGCATCTTAGAGGTTTTAAAATACAGAATCATCACACGTTCACAGTTAATTAAGTCTGTTCACTTTACAAATGTCAAAAGATAGACACAGAATCAATTTACAAGTGAATTGCTTAAAGCCAGACAATACATTTTCTTCTGAAATCTGACGTAGCCAGCTACTCGGATCTCCAGCCCTATTAGGCTTTGCTTTCCCATTTCCATCATTTGGACATCAAGATCCCAAGACTGCTGGATTATCTAGTATCCTTAGTCCAACATGCATATCTGGTAATTTCAGCCTATATCTAGTTCCTCCTGTCTTCGCAAACCCATCCAGAGCACTTGAACTATCTCTGAAATATGCAAATCAAATATTACACATTGCGGCTTATCCAGGCTGGCTTGTTATTGTATTTTTAATCCAGAATAATTTTTATTCTGTGGAAATGGAAATGTTCAGAACATATAGTCACATCCCTCATTTTTTACTGTTTGCCTTTACTTCTGTCCTAAATTCTACATTTTATGATCCAGCGCCTTCAATCCATGTGCACACAATTCTCATCAGCTACGGATAATTGCAGAAGGAAAAGCATTCCAAATTCAAGGTGTTTATATTTTTTAACTTCATGTATTGCCGGCATTTCTACACTATGAACACGTTTGCCTCACTTTTTTTTTTTTTGGAAATAGAAGTATCTTGGCTCAAAGCTGAAACACAGTCTCTGTTTTAAACATATAATCTCATTATAATAGCTTCAGTCCTAAAACAAAAGAAAACAAAACAGAGACTTACTAGTATCCATGCCTTCTCTAGGGGCCCCAAAGAGCAGAGAATAAACAAAGCCTTACTTTGTTATTAACCTCTGTGAATGATTATTGGGTATTTCCTGATGTCTACTTTCCTATTTTCTTTTACCTGTTACAGTGGCATTGATGATTATACTTTATCCCCCATCTCTCGCTCCAAATTGCAGTCTTTACACGTCACCAGTGATTCTTTTCCTCATTAGATGCAGTGAGCTTGCTTGAATTGTCAGTAGCTTTGGCTGTATTTTATCATTTCCTCTTTATATGAGAACACTTCCTTCATTTGTCTATCGAGGTCCCCACCCTCCTGGGACTCTTCTTCCTGCTCAACAGTTTCCCCGAATCCTTAACCTTCCTTCTCCTGCCTCTAAGTGCTGGAGCGCCCAGCAGTCCGTCTGCAGCATTCCTCCCCCATCTCTTCTCATCCTAACTACACACTTGATAACAGCATTTACCTGTCTTTCCTGACTTCTCCCTTGAGTTTTTCATTCATGTAACTGACAATCTACTTGACAGCTCCTTCTGGAGGAATATTATTCATAAGAAGCTAAACATATCCAAGAGAGAGTTTTGATTTTTTTCCCAAATCCTCTCTCCTCTAGTCTTCTTCATCTTACTTAATGATGTTCCTATTTGTCTAGTTGCTTCAGACAAAAGATATGTGACATCAATTCTGAGATCCACGTTTCTTTCAGCTGCTACCTTCAAGTCCTACTGTCTCCATCTTCAGAATACATACGTCTTCCAGCTGGATCTCAGTCCTTATGGACCACCTAGCAAAGCCAGCATTATCTGCTCCCTGAAACAGTAGAAACTTCCCTGTATGACCTCAGTATTTCTATCGTGTCCATCACTTTCTTATGTCCTCTCCAGACTTCTCTCCAAACAGTAAGCCAGTGTGGTAGGGTTTTTTGTTTGTTTGTTTGTTTTTGTTTATGTTTTGTTTTGTTTTTTGGTGCTGGGGATGGAACTCAGGGCCTTGTGCTTGCAAGGCAAGCGCTCTACCACTGCACTAAGGTAATACTGTCACCATGTTCAATATTCTTCAAGAATTCCCAGCTCACATAGCACACAAACTCACCTTTCAACAGAGCTGGACTTTCTCCCTGACCTCATCCCCTCAGTCCCAGTACTAGGTGACATTTCCCAGCTGCTGTGGACTTCTTTCCCTCTATTTGCAGACCTGTTCTGATCACTTTTCTACCTGAATGTGAAGCTTTCCCCTGCAATTTCCTCATTGCTTCCTCTTACCTTCATTCAGAGCACAATTTAAATACTACTTTCAAAAAAAGTAGCATTTGATATCAATTCCAACCCATCCTTCTATCAGTGAACTATTTTTAACTTAATACCATTACTGAAGCATGTAAGTAAATCTATTTAGTGCTGGCATTTCAGTTTTCCCCACTAGAATGTAGATTCTTTGAGAGCAGGTTCATTGCTATATTCCCATCTCTTAGAATAATGCCTTCCAGATAATAGGTGATCAGTTTATTTGACGACATTGTAATCTGTAGTTAAACAAGGATGGAAATACATGAGATTGATTTTCTGTCCTCAGAACTTGCTAAACTAGTGTGTTCCTATAACTGGCATCAAGAGATACAAGAAAGAAGGAAGAAAGGAAGGAAGGAAGGTAGGAAGGAAAGAAGGAAGAAAGAAAACACAGAAAAAAGGAAAGAAGAAAGGAAGGAAAGAAAAAAGGAAAGCAGGGGGGAAAAGAAGGCGTTATAGTTTAATATGAAATGTCCCCCAAGGACTCATATCAAGAGATTGATCCCAATCAGAGTTCAGAGTTGGAACTTAGGTGATTTGATGCTGAGAATTATAACATCATTAATCCATCATTAATGGAATTATAACATCATTAATCCATCATTAATGGATTAATCCATCGGTAGAGTCACAGATGTGTGGACCTATTAGCAGATGAGTCCTAATAGCACGAAACAGTTAATTGGGCTGTGATTTTGGAGGTTATACTTTGTCCAAGGCTCCTTCTTTCTGCCTCTCTCATTCTCTGTGCGTCCTGGCCACCGAGAGCTAAGAGTGTTCCTCTGCTGCGCCCTTCCGCCGTCGTGCTTTGCCTCCCCCACTAGGCTAAGAATGAAGCCAAATCCCAATGGACTATAATCTCCAAAACTGAGCCAGAATAAATCTTTCCGCCTTTAAGTCATTTATGTCAAGCCATAGCAATGAAAAACTGACGAACACAGTTGGGAATGGAGGAAAAAGGGGAAATCATTGAAATTCTTGGTCAGTTTTCAGAATCCATCCCTGAGTACAAGACAGCTGAATCAGGACACATCAGACTGCAGTTATGGGTTGCTTTTCCATTCTTTATTTGAACACATTTGTCCTATAGCATCAGTCTAGTAGTTTCATAAAAAGAGAAGATTTTTCATAAAAAGATTTTATGTATCTGAATGTTTTCCGTGTGATCAATAAATATAGTGAATATTTTAATAAAAATTATTACCGTAAAAGACACAGGGCCACTAATCTCTTTCAAAATACTCCTTATTCCTTTGAACACACTTACTCCATAACTTCTGCCACTTTTTGAAACAGTTCTGGAAGGTTTCCTTTCTGAGTGTTTTCACGTGTGGCTTGATGTCCTGAATTGATTCAAAAAGTTTATGGCAATTTCTCTAAAAACATTGCAGTGTCCTCATCCACCTTATATACTGGATCTGGCACTTTGTGACTTCTGGCTCTTCCCCAAAGTCAAAATGATCACAAAAGGTAAACATTTTGAATCAGTTCAGAACTGTGTAGCAACCACAGCAGCATAACTAAAGACACTCACCAGACCAGACTTCCAAAACTGCTTTAGAAAGTAGCAAGAACTGTGCAGTAAGTGTGGTCAAAATGAGCAGGAATATCTGAGGGAGAGTAATGTCGATGTGTCTGTAACTGTAATAAATATTTTTAAAATGGAAACATGCACTGTATTTTTTTTTAAATCACACCACCTATTTATTTCTGCTAACAAGTTGGATTTTCCTTAGGAGTCCTGAGATAAATGATTTTAATCATAAGCTTGAACATAAGTTTAATTAATGATGTTGAGTAGGGTTGAAACACAGACGCTCCCTCTGGTGGATTCATTTTTAGGTGCACAAAATTAGTGATGCAGAATGAAATCCTTGCTCACAGTGGACCCAACAGAAGATGATTGAAATAATCTTCTGTTTCTTCCTGTCCTTCCTGCTTCTCTTTTTCTTCCTTCTTTTCCTGACTTTGAAATGTTATAAGAGTTAGGGAGGAACTTTTATGAAAATAACTAGCAAAAACTCTTTTTAGAGGCAACTTCTGTGGAATTATAAGGGAGTGAAGAAGACAGAGCAGGCAACCACTGAAGCCTAGATAGTTTGTGCCTCCAAGTCGACATTTTTAGGACTCCTGTACTCTTTGCTAACTACAAGCAAAATACATCTCTAGCCCTTCGAAGCAGGAGACAGTATTTTCTCTCACATTCAACTTTAACATCGCCTTATTTACTTGTCCCTTATACAAATTTAGAATTCTCTCATGGTTCATATATATTTAAAGACTGTGCTGTGTGGATTCTCAGTAACTTACAACTCCCTACATATATATTCCTTGTTGTAATTCTAGAATCTATTAGCACTTTAAAAGTGGTTTTATGGTGGTAATTTTTATATCTTTTCCATAGCTAGTTTCTGCAGTTATTTGTACCTTGAACTTCTAAGCAGGAAGTGCGTCATTTGTTTGGTGCCCATTCCATAGTTTTAGGGTTCTAGAATCAATTTTGTTTACCTATTTTTCTTCACTTTTATCGATATAAAGAGCAAATGCTCTTTTTCTTCCTCCTATTTATTTTAGGGAAGGGGAAGAAGATATGTTATCTGAGTTCTCTTTCTCCTTCTGCCTCTGTAAGATATTTTTCTGCACTCTTTTACAGTCTACATATGTTCTGTACTTTCATCCATTTTCCTGGGTGTTACTTTTGGCTGTTTGCAGATGATTCTGCATGTTAACTTGCTTTTTTATCTCTAATCCATCATTTAGAATTGCCTTCTAAAAATCCCCCGAAAGAGAAATGCTAAAAGAGAATTAATCAGTTGCTCCCAGTACACATACATTTTCTAAATTCTGCACATCAGTAATTGGTTCTATAACATTGTGGTTATCATGTTCAAAACTGCCAACAGCTGTAGCTTCTCCTTTCTTAGGTCAGTAGGTGGATCCCATTCACTCTGTTCATGAAGGAGCCTTTTCTTCCCTTCCTCTCTGATCCCACTGCTCCTTCCTCAGTAATACTGTTCTACGTATAGAAATAGCTCCTGCTTTGTTGAAAGGATCCTGCTAAATCTTCCGAAAACGAGACTTTGATAATTCCGTTCCTTTCCTTGTTCATCATTAATATATTGCTGTAGTCTGGAAAATGGAGCCTAAACATAACGATCCTGCCAGTTAGCTACTGTCCTTTCTGTTGATTTCTGATCCAACCCCCAAGATCTGGCCTGACCTACTTCTTTCCTAATTTATTGAATAAAATAAAGTTTAGTGAATAAAATTAAGAATATAGACTTAATCTCTGTCTGGGTAAGTTTTCTTCATTCTGAGTTTTGTTGATGGGTTTTACCGTTAAATTTTTCTTCAGACCATAAGGGTAGCCAGGCATGGTGATACATACGTGTAATTGAAGCACTTTTGGTAGGCTGAGGCAGGAGTATCGCAGTTGAGTCCGTCCCTGGTGACTTACTGTGACCCTGTATTGGAATTTTAAAAAAGAGCTGGAGGTGTAGCTCAGTGCACGTCTCCTAGGTTCAATCTCCAGTGCCACACAAACAAACAAAAAAATCATAAAAGCACCGAGCATGAGGAGACATTCCAAAACCTGTTGAAATTGGAAACATTTATGAATAGTAGATTTTCTCCTGATGGTTTAAAAGTAGCTTTTAATATACTGGAGCACAATATATTTGATCTGAAACTACTTTGTTTGTTATTTTCGTTATTATTATTTTCAAGCATACTTGCAGAATGCTTCCTTATGCAATCTTGGCTGATGTGCTAACTAAATACAAGTTTATATTTTGTATGAGCTGTCAAGATTTCTTTGCGAATGAGGAAAGTCACCTAAGTCATAAGGAGTTCTTGGAACCAACACCTAATCTGAGTGGGAGACGTGACATGGGTTATGAGCAACGCAGAGAGTAATTTCTAGGTGAGAAGAGGACTTGGAAATCAGTGGGAAGCCAGAGGTAGGACTTAAGGCGGGAGTTGATAAGCATTAAGGAGGAAGACAACTTTATTTGGAGACACTTCAGACTGTTTGTAGGAGAGAATGGTAGAGACCAGGGAGGAGAAAGGGGAGGAAATTGCAGTATGAGTCAAAGAGGAAAAATTGTCAATGTAAGTGTGAAGGTTTTTTCAGTAGCAAGAAGGTGCTAGTATTGAAATGGGCCACCCACATTGGGTCACCTCAGGGCTGGTGAGATGCTCAGGGGAGCCAAGGTGGCAAGCTAAAGTCCTGGTAACAGATGGTTTTCTGTTGCCGTTCAGTAAAATGTGAAGCAGAGCTCTCTGATAGCAACTCAGTAAGTACGAGGGCTTTAAAACTCACCTGTATTTATTGGAATCTGCCACGTATGCATGCATCTTTAGACACAATCAAAGCTACTTTATAAATCCTCGGTTAATGAATTTTCTTGCGTGTCTGTAAACAGGATTTCAAGTGATAATGAGAATAGAGATCACGTAAAGCTGGTACTTTTCAACTTTCCTTCTTCCTTCCTGTGTGTTCAATAGCTGATATGTTATGTCTAACATGGGAGGGGCGAGGTGGGATGAAATTTCTCTTAACTCATTAGGGCAAAGTGGTTTCATTTTTCATGAGTTTGAAGGATGAGAAAATTGAAATTCACAGCATTTCCATAACTGGCCCGAAGCCCTGTGGCCAGTCACGGTGGATCATGGTCACAGATTCTGACTGCTTTTCTTTCTACTCCTTTATTGAATATGGCTCATATCTCCACAGCAGTCTTAACTCTGGACATTTCCACCATCAATGGCATTACCTTCCCTTCCTTCTTGCTGCTAGGAGTTGTTGATAACAAGGACATTTTTCCCCATTTTTTCTTTGAATGTTTAGCACCTCGCTAATATATTTACACTGTGGTGTGGTTGATTTTTAGCCTCTGGGGTTAGAAATTCACTTTGAGCCCTTTCATACCCTGGTCTGACGGTGCCTTCACTTCTCGCATACCGATCACTGGCCGAGTCCCGCTGCTTTTCCTCCTATCACGGTGCGTGAACACCGTCTCTGCTGTGGTTCAGGATTAAAGTCCCTTTCCGTGGGAATGCTAGAGGAGTCTGTTCACATATTACTTGAGTTTTGTGTTTTTTTGTTTGTTTTCTTTATTTCAACTTTTATAATGCTGCCAGATACATTTGCTAACAACCAGATTTGGTGTTATATGTTTCCTTTCAGGAACCGGCAGGGCTTTTGTCTAGTAACTAAACCTTCTTAGCCCCAATTCAGAGATTTATATCTAACCTGCCCTCCAAGATCTGTCTTGAGCTACACTTCAAACATCATTTTCTTTTAATATTACCTATCATGAACCCTTCCTTCCAGGCAAATCAAACTTTTCACCATTTTCTAGATCAGATCCATGTTCTTTTGTAACTGCCTCTCAGAATTTCCTCTCTGCCTTTCATTCCCGTTCTTGGCTCTGAGATTATTGACCTTGGCAGTTTCCAGGTACTGCTGTCTGTCTGTCCTCTCTATCTCCTACATCTGCTTACTTTTCTTGGCTTCTGGTGTTGACCTTGAGCCATAAGCTTTCTCTCCTGGCCTGCATTTCTCCTTCCGTTCACACTGCTGCTATAATCATTTTGCTCTCATGGCCAATTTAAGCTGTCATTTCCCAGCTTGGAAACTTTTGTCTGCGCTGAATTTTCTGTAGCGAGTTCTTTAGCATGGTAGTCAAGTCATATCTTTGCATTTTTCATGTCTTTCACATTCCTATTCCTTCCTCTAGTACTCTCTTGCACTATATGCTTTGGTTCTATTGTGTATGTTTAGTTGTTGCTCTTTGTTATTTTGCTCTTTTCTGGCATGTTCACCCCTGCGTTTCCCACCTTGCAAACTCCTAGTTCATCCTTTCACCTGACATTCAGACTCGATTTCCTGAAGCATCTTCCTGCGCACCCCAAACAGAGTGGAGCTGCCTGTTTTCTGTGTGTTACAGTGTTACCGGCTTTCATGTAATACATACAATAATGCAGTGGCCGTTTTGCATGTGTGGCTTTCATTTCAGCTGGGCTACACTTTATTTATATTCGTACTGCTAGCACCTAACATAATGGAGTACAATCAATATTTATTGATGACTTGATTGAATTGAAATAAACCTCAGTACATCCAAGCCCAAGAGATGCTTGAAGCCTCATCCCAGTGGAGTAGTCTTTCCCAGGATAGTCGGCTGATGTGCCTTCTCTTTCATCACCCCCAGCTAGGCAGGATCCCACCTTCTTCTTACATCCAGAGTGATATACGTGATTTACATTTTGATAATTGGGGGAAGCTTTTCCTTTGTTCTAGGCTGCAAACTCTGTAAGGGAAAATTTGGTTAGTCATTTTCTATCTCATAACATTTAATACATGTAGTTTGCAATTACTAGAAGGAAAATAAATATGGGTAAAATAAATGAATGGAATGCATATCTTCTTAAAGGCGCATTGTCTGGAAAACCCAGAGAAACTGAGAACTTTGGAATAATTTATCTTTTTCATCTCATATATCAGATAATCAGTTTCAAAGTCACTGTGTCATGTTTTCAAGGTCTTAGCCCTTATGAAAAAAATTAGATAAGAATCAAATTTTCCTTACTTTAGGACAATGTTTCATATATTTTCAGGTATATTATTCTTCCTCCTCAAGTATATGTCACTATCCAAGTCTTTTGGATACATTACATGGTAAATTAATATCTTAATTTTTGCAACAATAATTATGTAAATTATATTTGCTATATAAATATTTTTAAAAAGAGAATTTTCCACTTTGATGAATTACTATTTTAAATATGACCATAGTAACACCAGATTAAGGAAGAAAATATAGAATGCTCGCAGAATGAGATCTTCATATTAAACATATTCATTGGTATTTCTAAGAAGGAACCATAAAAAGAAACTATGAATATATTTACTTTTACTCTTAAAACTCTTTTTAAAAAATAGTGCATATTCAGTAACAAATTATTTTATTTTAAAATCATACTAGCATATGATTGTTCATACACAAGAGTATAAACCATAAACAGTATCAGTTCTGGCTAAGCAGTCATATTTATAGAAGCAGAGCATGTTATTAATTTATTTCTCTGATTTTACATATTTTACACATGTATGCTGCACCAATGAGCAAGAGCATGACATTAATTGGTTGCCATTTTATACGGATAATTGGATCCTCTCTTTGTGAAAAACTGGCAATCATTGCGTGTATTCAAGTTTATTATTAAGATAAAGCAAGAACATGCCATTGTTTTTGACTGCATAAAACACTGCATTCTCAGAAAATCTGGACCAGTCTAACTGTCCTTTAATGTTTTCTGTTCAAAAGGTGAATAAAATTTGTGGCCATCAAGTAAGAACACCCACACAAAGCCCTCATTGTGCTTTTGATCCAAGTAAAGAGAAGCACGGAATGAAGATCTCCGTAAGGGATGGTGAAGAGACGCTTGCCAACAGAAGAAAGTAAGACATTTGTTTTACAACCAGAAAGAGAAAAGAAAGTAAGCCATTAATTTTACAACAGAATAGAACGTATTCATTAAGTTGCCCCTAGTACAGAATGGAAGAAAGAAGATCAACATTTATTAACTTTAAAATGCAGTGGCTCCACCGGCTCCATTAATTTGAAAGATGGATTCAGCTTGTGAGACCAATAAAAATTCTTAAGATAGTAGAAGTTTTTCTATATTATAATATGGCAGGTCAAGGCACATATGATCAGTGGGCATTTAAAATGATTAGTGTGCCTGAGGATTGAATTTTCAGTTTAATTTAGGTTAATTGTAATCTAAATCTACAATGGCTAGTGGTGACTAAACGGGAGAGTATATTTAAATGATGTGATAAGTATAGCTGAATAGTTAGCATCTTTTAACAATAATTGGATACAAATAAAATAAATTTTCATACTTTTTACTTAGAATTCTGTAAACGACTGTTGATATAAAATAATAAGCATTGATTAGGGCTTCTGTAACTTACACTTCTACTACTACGTCCATCATTGTTTCACATGTAAAATTAAAGCCTTCATTGTGTCCATTTTTGTAATAATTGGCGCTTAAGCTTAGGAACTCTTGAAACTCTAGGAAATGTTACTTCTTATATTTGATCAGTGTGTACCCTGGAAATACTAGATTCTCAGTGTTCTTTTTTTAATTGACTGAAATTCAGAATTTTATATATTCGCTTATTTGTTCAAATAATCATTTATAACAGTCCCTTATAGATAATTCATACATAAAATATTTTCATTTTTTAATATCTATTGTCTAAAATCTGTTTGTTTCCCCTTTGCGGGTAGCACATCTCATGCCTCATCCTTTCCTCACATGGTCTGTAAGCACTGGATCCAGCATGGATCTCTTTACTATTTGCTAACAGCTGAAAAGAACGGATGCTTTGTATGTAATACAGCTGTCCTTTTTGTTGTTGTTGTTCTAAACACTTATAAAGAATGATCACCACTCATTTTAAGGACTTGAAAAATCAGTGTATTTTTGCCTAGGATGGTTCTTAGCCAAGTAAGTAAATTAAAAATAAAAAAATAAAAATGCAGATGAGGAAGACATTCAGTTCTTAAAGATCATGCATATTTCAGGACCAAAACAACCCAGTCGAAAAACAAAACAAAACACCCAACATTGTTTGTTCAGTAATAAAATAAACAGGTATGGTTGAAATGTTACAAAGCGGCTGAGAACAATGAGAAGCTCATAAAAGTGGAAAGTTTTAGAAGTAAATTGGCCACTGAGTAGACTCCCTTGTTGCAGATCTTGCAAGTTCACTCTTCCATGTCTCTGGGCGGTCAACCACCATCAGCCATTGTCCATGAATCAGGATAAACACATCACAAGCCCCAACTTGTAACATCCAAAGTACATGACAAGGAAGACTGCACTAGAGCACATTTAAACATTTCTACTTTATACTACTTTTTAAATTACCACTATTAAGTAGGTCTTAATTGTCATGGCAGTATATTCTGCTTTTTGCCTATATATTGTGTACATCTATTCTTAAGCTAACTCTGAATTTTATTTATCTCTCATCAACTGATTATTCCCCAAGAGAGCATAAATTTAAGCTGAAGTAGGTGGAACAGTGTCCTCAGACTAGGTACTGAATCTGGGCTGTCTGCTCATGCATTTTTCTTGTGTTTTGTTCCACTCCCTTGAGCCTGAGTTTCAACAGATCACCTCCACTTGATGATCTGTTGTTTCTGTGTGAACGTAATCTGACAGCGTGGCATATCAGACAGCATTCAGACCCGAAGTTCATCACAGGATTCTCAGGTTGCATAGTTAGTTCTTTGATCATCCCGTGTGTGTAGTCTCTGTGAGGGCTGCGCTGTAAACCAGCCTAACTACCTAACCAGCCAACCACCAAACCAAGCAAGAAACTTCACACATCATGTCATAGATGTACTTGGGTCATCTGGCCCAATGTCAGAGCAGCTTGAAAATGAGCAGGCAACAGAACCTGGCATTCTTCACATAAAACTCTTTGGGGCTACTCGATAGATAAGCTAGAGCAACACACTCAAGTGTACTTGTTTCCTTGAATGTGCAATGGGGTCTAAAAAGCACTCTACCTCATCTTGAGTATTAGGTCACCTCAGATGTAGAGGATATGCTGGTAAAATCCAAACCACACTTAGAAACCCTGCTGCAGTGTCAAGCACCTGAAATGCCAATATTTTTCACCACCAGAGGCATGTGCACGTGTGCTAAATCACCCTGCATGGTGTGAGCAGTATTTTATTGTCAGTATGATATCCTGCAGGATGTCAGATGATGCAGGCGCCTGTCTTCCTTGAGCCTGGAGAACTGCTCTGAAGTCGAACTGTGAAGGGACACTGCTGTCCTTGCAAGTTGGAAGTTAAATATTTTCATTATCGTTGGTAATCAGTAAAGAGATCAAAGCACATGCCAAATTATTAGCCGTATGGCAGGTATAAGGACTTATTTTGACTTGCTCCATTGGACACCATGTACAAAGGAGCACCTGTAATTGGAGTCAACTTGTAGCTCTGTTTGTCATACACTAAGCATCCTCTAGTTTCCAGAGACCAGCCAAGCAGATGAGGTCAATGCTAAGGGTTAGGAAACACACCCTCCACATTTCTTATAACTTTGATGATGGTCCTGACTTCAGCAGCTCCCAGCGGGCAGCCATTCTTTTGTTCTATTACTTTTGTAGGGAGGGGCGGTTTCAGAGATTTCAATTTGGCCTTCACTCCATGAACTGGGGAAGCAATTTGGGTATCTTACAAGGGGCGAGTAAGACTGTACAAATGTGTGTTCAGAAGGACAGAATAAATACAGAATGGATCTTTGGCTTCACTATTCCAGCAAGAGTCAAGCCGAGCCTAGAACCCCATCTTCATTCGACTTCTGTGGGCTTTCCTTTAGACGGATGGGGCTTAGTGGTATTCTGCTTCTGCAAGCTAAAAGTCAACTCAGAGCTGGTGCCTGTAAATTCCTGGGAAACAAAATGGGTAGCCTTCCTGCGGGGAATGTGTAGATGAAAAGCTACACTATATTTTGTGCGTATGCCACTCTCCTTCCTAAGGGAACCAAGCCTTCTCTCCCAGGGGGTGCCCCAAAGCTGTGAACAGAGAACTAGGTGAGAGACTGAACTCTTTTTGAGGCGGGTAAGGTGGTTTATTTTCTATCTTTAATTTCTAAGTATTTTTCTTGTTCTTTTTTTTTCCTACAAATTCCCATTCCAGTCTAATTTCATGCGTGACTTATTTTATTGCTCTAACAATATTAATTTTAGCTTTTAAAATTTGTATGATTTTCTATAACTTTTCAGGGTTTCTCTGAGTTCACTTTGTTAGCTGGGTTTCCTCTTAGATACTTTTTAAAAAATATAATTTAGCCATTTGTAAGAATTCCTTTTTATGTTCTACCTACTACTTGTCAGTTTTGCAATTTGGAAACACTTTCTAAGATAAAACTTCATTTGAATATAAGCGAAATTTTTTTGTTGAGTGACTTAGGTTAAAATTGCCTACCTTAATAGAAATTCTTAACTTTGATATCAAGTATATAAAATTCTTTTGTTTAATTTTTTTTTCTGGGGTTGGGGATTTAACTCAATGGTAGAGCACTTGCCTAACAAGCACAAGGTCCTGAGAGTTTGGTCCCCAGCACCCAAGGAAAAATAGTTTTTTTCTGCATTAATTCAAAAATATATGCTATTATAGTTTCTTTTTCTGCTGTCTGTACAGTTTCATTTCTCTCATATTTGTTATTGAGAGAATATTGATTTATATATGTTACAAGTAAGGTTCCAACTTGAATATTTCAAACTGTGCGCTAGTTTTTCCAGCATGTACTTAAGACAATATATCCTCTGTTTGTTTTTATTTTTAGCCTTATGCTCATTCTATGTTCACATATATGCAACCTTCATATGCAATTGCACTGGTCTGTTGTCTGTTAGTAAACCAGATTAGGATGACATAAGGGTGAGAGTACTGTAGGATAGACTATGCTAGTGGGGCCAATATGGTAGGAATTGAGGAGTACGCTCAGCTCCAACTTCTGAATCCAAAAAAGTAAAGACATATTTGTGTATGAATGTGTATTAATATACTATTATTTTAAAGTATAGATAAAAAGTACTTTTTAAAATCATGATTTCCTAAGGGCTGGGGATTTAGCTCAGTGGTTAGAGTGCTTGCCTTGTAAGCACAAGGCCCTGCATTTGATTCCCCAGTACCAAAAAAAACAAACCAAACCAAACCAAACCAAACCAAACAAACAAAAAAACATGCTTTCCTAGTTAGAAAATAGTTAATGTTTGTTCTATCCAACTTTTATGAAAGGTGACAGTACTCTGATTTTCAGTAATCTTGTTTGTCATTTCATATATTAAGATCATTTTTCATTATAATATATAATAGATATAATAACACAGATAGAGATAAGATACAATTGACAAAGTATTGCTGTTAACTTGTTTGGATTTCCTATTATGCAGTAATTAAAACAAAAGAGAAATTAATGTAAAAACTAAACAGAAAATGAATTTCTAAATGATCCATCCAAATCATTAACAAAACAACTGCTTTGTGTGATTTACAAAAAGTGAAGCTAAAAAGTACATCAATATTTCCTGCATTAAGACCTATATAATTAATATAGTTTCTGTTGTAGCTGAAAAATAGAAAAAATAAAATGCATCAGTGACTTTACCCAATGTAAATGAAAAAAAAAAAAACTATTTCATGTTTGCTAAAAATTTTAAATGCATTTTAAATAAGCCATAGTACTTTGAAATTATATGGTACAGGTTATATTTAGCATATTATGCAATTTTTATTGTTTAAGATTGTTAGAATGATGGCACCCTAACTTAAAAATTGTTTTAGGATTTTGTAATGGAGGAAGAGTTTAACCTATATTATCTTGCAGTATTCAAACAATTCTTTTGAGGTTATATTAATATAACTGAAGGGGTAAGAAAAATGGCTTCCCTCCGCTTTCTTTGGTTGTTTGGCTGGAATATAAGTTAAATTAACATAAGTCGGATTAACAAGAAAATAGTCATTTTAGCTATATATGTAGTCGTGGAGGGGCCCACAAAATCTGAGACTCAAAGAAGGGCCAGATGATTTGGTACTCAAAGGGATCCTGAGTACCAAAAATAATAGTGCCTGGGGCTCCTAGCAATGGTGGGAATAAGTTTTGAGAAGGTGAAGAGAGAAAATGTATGGTGAGTGAAGATGGCTTTTTTACTAATGAAAATTCCCTTTAAATATGTAAATTTCTTTTACAAAAGAGAAGCTTTAAAGTCGTCCCCATTATCTACAGTTTCTCAAAATATCCAACATGAAGTAATCAACAGCAAAAGAGTGACAGTTTGGGGTGGTCTATTCTGGTCTCTACACTCGTATTTCAAGGCGGTATGTCCAACGCCCTACTATAACCGTTCTTGACTTATATGACTTGCTCTTGTTTTCTTTCGTTCTGTTTTGCCAGCCAGCACTACTGTGATGATTAATCAGTCCTGGAATTTTAGTTCGTTTTTTAAAGCCATATAAAATATCGTGAGGTAGTTGGTCCTAGACTGTCATCTTGTTTTTGTTTTCTCATTACTCTCTATCTGTTCTTCTTTATTCCTTCATTCTTTCCTTCCTTTGAATTAAACAGAAATTTATCGTTTTTATCCTTTTACAGCTTTTTAAATTTGTCTTTATTATTTTCTTAAAGTTTCTCATAGAGACCACAATATGCATTTTTAGTTTGCAGTACTTTAAATTAGAGCTTTTACCACTTCATTGAACTGTATAAGCAACTTAGAACAGATTCAGTCCATTACTCTCTTCTCATTTTTATGGTATAATATCAACAAATATCATACTTCTAAAGTTCTCACAACGCCAAAGATGTTACTGTTCGTATTTTTTCACTCAGAGTTGCAGGACATTATTGTTTGAATTTTTAGATTGTCAGTATTCACTTTTGTTTGCTCGCATATTTTACTCTTTGTAGTACTTACTTCCCTCCTTTTCACGTGTGTATCTAGAATAATTTTGTTTTTACCTTAGTGTATCTTTCATTGATACTTTTCTTTTCTTCCTTTTTTCTTTTTAAATCTTTTGGTAGTGGTGCCGGGCATCCCATCCAAGGTTTTATACATGCTAGGCAAGCACTCTACCACTGAGCTATGTGCCAGCCCTCATTGATAATTATGAGCAACAAATTCTTTCACCTTTTGTTAGTCTGTGCAATCTTGATTTTTTAAAGAATATTTTCTCTAGTCCCAGAATTCTAGATTTTTGTCAAGCTATCATTTTAAAAACTATAAATATCCAAGCCATAAGTTCATGATGTGACACTCTGTGTAAGTACCATAGTATAGAAAGTTTCATGAACAAATTTCATATGAATGATAAATAAGGTAGTAAATATAGCTGTACCCCTAACCACTTCCCCTTACCTGGCCATCTTTTTCCGCCTCCTGACTGTTGTGTCCTCACTGCTGATAAATCATGGTTCTTGTATTCTCTGGGAAATTGCTTTCAACAAATAGGAACCATCTGTAGCCCTTATCTATTGGTACCTAACAAATCTTTCTAAAACTTAGTGCTTAAAGCAACAATCGGCATATATGATGCAATTTTCTCTGGGGTAGGAATTTGGGAGCTGACTAGCTGTGAGGTTTTGGCTGAGTCCCTAGGAGGCTGCTGTCATGAAGGCTTTCAGTCATCTGAAGACCCGGAATATCGTCTCACAGATGGCTCAGAGATGTGGCTTTTGGCAGGAGAACTCGGTTGCTTTTCATAGTGACCTCTCCATAGAGCTTCTTGAGTGTTCTTACATCACTGTGACTGGCTTCCCTCAGGGTAGAGATCTAGCAGAGAGCCAGGCAGAGGCTGTGGTCTTGTGCTCTAGCCACAGAAATCACACAGTTAGTTCTGCAGTTTCCCAGAGGCCGGACAGCTCAGTTCTTCTCAGTGTAGAAGGGGACATGGAAAGGAGTGGAAGGGAAGCTAGGTTGTTGGGAGTCATGTTGGAGACTGGCTACCACACATCTCGTCTACCTGGAGGGGGTTAGACCCCACAGACCTCAGCTGCTTTTCAGCAGCTCAGGGGAAATGACTGACTCCACGTGGTGGTCTGGGAGTCCCGCCCCTGGCTTCAAGGCTGTAGGACCAAATGCATGTCGAAATCCACACTTCAGTACTCCCCATGGTCTCTGGCCAACCGCATCCTTGCTTAAGTCTTTCTTTCCACCCTCTCCTGTTGTCCTCACTCCTTTTCTCTTCCGGGGATTCTTTCAAATAATTACCTGTCTGTCTTCAGATTCCTGTCTCAGGCATTGCTTCTAGGGAATCTGGCCTAGGGATGATTGCATTTTAAAAAGTGCCGAATTAAGTGTAGCACAAGCATAAGCGAAATCAAAATTACAGTGTCATGTCCTAAGTATAGATGTCTTCCTAGTCTCAAGTTCCTAACCAGTGTTTGGTTTTTCTCTGCCTTCGTTCTTTGTATTCATTTTATAGAAAACCCTTCTCTTAGGTACATGCTTTTTCTTTGCTCTAACATTTGAAAGAGGACAATTTACTTATTAAACTATGTTCCTGAATAAAAGCTGTGTTGGACTCCTTTGTGCACGATGTAAATCATCTTTCCATTTGGGAAGAAGGGAACTAAGCATGGAGTTGGATTATTTTGATTTTATTTTGGAGATGTAATTGTACTGGTTCAGGCCTAACATCATTGCATCTATTTGCATAGCATGCTGATAACCAGCTAATGGGAGACTCCCGCTGATTGCTACATGCCAGTTGTAGAGGCCAGGCAAGGAAGAGCTGCTGCACCTTTAAGCAGCTAGCAGAGCTGCCTTGTTTTTCCTTTTTGGCCAGAAAGCAAACTAGCACAGCCGTATGGGACACTGTGCTCATACAGTTGTCTAAACTGTCCCAGACAGGGCGATTTCCCGATGGCTATTCCTGTTCCCTGCTTGATTTCTTGAAGTTAGCTGGTAAGAATAAGCTATTAGCAAGTTTAAATCGCTGATAATTAGCTGTACATTATTATTTCAAAGTGGTGTGGCTGTGCCAATTAAGTGGGTAATTAGGAAAACCCCAGGACGATAAATTAAGACAGAGCCTCGACACCAGGGCCCCATCTGTTCTGCAGTGAGAATTCCAATTAGCTGAGCCTCTCCCAGGAATGTGGGATGAAAGGAGCCGGCCGCACGCACAGGGCGCCGCGTTCGGGAGCGGAGACCGTCCGAGGTGCAGAAGAAAAATAAGATATTTTTCATATCAGATAGAATTTCTATGCCAAGGTGGAGAAAGGAGCATTTTGTGAAATACTCAAATTTTAAATGTTGAAAACCAAATATAATTTAAATTGTTTTATGAGGTTTTTTCTTTTCAATTTTATCTTTGCAATGTAATTGGAACATAATATTATCAGGCGTTTCCATTTTATTCTCATGTGTTTATTAAATTGTGACTTGAATGAGAATCGTCACTTAGAAAAAATAATTGTATTGACCGAGAATGGAAACTAAAGAGGACTCTTGAAATTGTAAGAGTTTAAGGTGACAAATGAGGTAAGACATAATTCTGATTCAGGACTAAAACAAATTAATATCCTGTCCATCACACACATACATATACACACACACACAAACCCACAATGAAGTGATTAAAATAATCAATATAAGGAAGAATATATCTATAAATTATGTAAGAATACTTCCTCTTATTTAGGATTGTTACCTAGGTAGAATAGGTTCATCATAAATGGGATGAGTTAACTTAAAATATCTGAGTTTATGGTTACATTATCCTGTCCTATTTATCACAATGCTTTATTAATGAAACCAAAATGAGTTAATTTTTGAAGTTCTTGATACAGTGCACTGGGTATGTGTTTGTTCTGGTGATAAGTCAATATTGAGATATATTGGGCTCAATGATATATTTAAAATTCAAATATTCCATAGATGATAATATTCATAGGTCAGAAAAACTCTTTGAGGAAATATTTAGTGTCTCTTATAGTACTCTTATAGTACTGAGTAAAGCAATTTACAATCCATTTCCTGAAAGGAGGTTGGTGCTTCTTTGAGGTACCATTATTATTTATTACCTGCAGGTTTAATTTACTAAACAAAGGTCACGTTCCCTTCAATGAGAAAATTTCTGTTTAATTTAAAACAATGCTCAGTGAGTGATATAGTAACTGCTTCCGGGTCAGAGCAGGCCAAGGCAAAGCTCCCATAGGGCAGCAGGGGTGAGGCCAGTGTGGGCGCCAAGGGAACGTGGGGTTCAGGCCAGCCGAGTCAAGACATACAGGAATAATGAGGATCAGGACCTGCAGGAGGTCAAAAGTCAGGCACACAGGAAGAGCAAATGCCAGAAGGCAGAGCAAACATATGGCAAAAATTTAGTCGAGTGGCTCTTAACCTTTGGGGATCATGTATCCCACTGAGAATCTGATAAAGCATTTCCAGAAAAAGAAAGTTCGTAAACAGATCCATGCAGTGCTGCTTGGCATTAGAAAGCAGTTTGATCCACCTGCTACTAATATTAGACATAAGACTTAAAAATGAGTTTGTTCTTGTTTTCTAGTGTTCATGAAAAAATTGATGGCCATTTCATGGAATATCTTAAGTCTAGGCAGTGAAAAACTGTACACTACTTGTCTTGAAAGGCGCTATAGCTTCAACTACTTGGTATGAGCTCTAAATTGAAATTGCGATTGGTCTTACACGTAACCATGTGTGCATATGTTTGATATCCAACAGATTCCTACTTTTTGTTTTCATAGTGACAATTACTGAAAATTATAGGGAACTTTTCATGACTGTCCCTAGCTACAGTTAGAACTCCTATAGCTTGCGTACTTGGAAAAGAACAGATTATTTCAGAGAACATGAGAATTATTGTACATTCCTTACATTTCAGTAGTGTTCCACGAAGCTTTGATCATTGAGTTAATTTGTGATGTCGATACTACTGAATACTGTAATACCAAATTTGAAGTTGTCAAATTTGGGATAATGTGAGTAGAAATAAATCTTCCCAAATTTCTCACTACTGAAAAAAATAATAATATGTATTTTTTCCAAGTCATAGGAAGAACAGCTTTTAGACTGGACAGCTTTCAATCTGGCTTTCCAGAAACCTTCTGTTTCCAAGTAGCAGCTTTGCCAAATAGCGGGGCGCAGTTTCCAGTAGTGTTGGTGATAGTGGCTGTTGGCGTGTCTCACCTGTGTGGCTCGGGATGTTCCTCCGCCAAAGAAACTGAACTCTGAAGGAAATTCTTCCCAGATAATATACTTGAGGGTATATTTTCTTGGTGTTGTTTTCTTACAGAAAAGGAATTTTCTTATTTCTTTGGAAAGTCAGTAAATACCTGCAGAATTGAAAAGAAACTAAAATTTAGCTTCCTTGAGTTCTTTTTCCAGTGACAAGATAAGGGGGATTTGAGGTCATATACCATGTTGAAATTGGCGATTTTAATGAGTGTATATGATTATTTCAGAAGTTTTCATAGAATCATTGAGGGTTAAACCCAGATGGAAAGTGCAGCCTGTTCTATTTACTAACATAGCAAAATTAATTGCATTTAGAGGTGTCATGGTTTCACCATCCACAGCAAGAATATGAAGTGCTATCTTCCAGTTTGTTTTGCCAGGGAAAGAACACTTCCAACATCTGAAATCTTAAATGCTGTTTAAAGTGTCTTAAGGATGCACACGCATGCTGGGGAAAATGGAGAACCGGCAGGACCAAAAGTTACTAGTCTTTGTGTCCAGTTGCTTGTTGAGTAGAAATGACAAAGCTGCTGATTCCTCCACAGCGGTCCTCAAACTATCAGAAGATATGTGTGTTCAGAGTGGATTATATAGCCTGATAGAGACACTGGATTTTTTCTTTTCCATTTTCATTCTAAGACAAAATTAAAGCAATCATTTCCAGGATACACATCTTCACCGTTACCTTCAGAATTGTGTGTGGTTTCTTTTGCTTGGAAGGACAATAAATGAGATTTTGAAGGAGCTTTCAAGATAATTATTTTTGTTTATGCCCCTCCTTATAAAGTTACAGAATTTTAGATCTAACTTCTCAAAAATATGATTCATTGTATCTGATGACTTTTGAAGTCAACAGGACTACTGTGTTGGTACTACTTTTCCATCAGCAAAAATCTTCTTGTATATGGGATACTACAATTTAGATGTTTTGCAAATTGAGTAAACTCAATGGATTTATAATCTTCATTTTATTTGATTTGTCTACATTTTTCAATTTAAAACAATACTGATAGAAACAAGCACACACATAAATAATCATAATGGAAGGCTATAGTATTTAATTCCTATCATGTGGAAAATATTTTATTTCTCATAATTGAGTAAAAGTGATTGTACATTATACAACCTTGGTCAGTAATATTTTATACTACCCATCAGAAATTAGGAGTAAAATAATACATGGATCACAGGTAACATTTAAAAGCAATATTTTCCAAAATGACAACTACTAAAATATTTCTCATAAAAAGCAATATTTTCCAAAATGAGAAATATTAGAAATACTAGAGTATTCTGAACTCTGTTAACTGTAGATTTCCTAATCCCGAAGTCCATCTTTATGCCAGAGTGTAGACATACAAGTATTTGGACTCAAAGATGCAGAGTGTTTGATAATACAAGCATGAACAATTTGTACCATGCAGATGTGTCAATTGACCAGATAAATTTGTGAATAGAGGTAACCAAGAATATGTGATTATAATAGTAAAATAAAAATATGAATAAATGGAAAGAGAAGTCCATTCATTGACAGATTAGTAAAATATTTTATTAATAGTCTGCTAATTCTAAGATGGGAAAATATTGTCCAGAATATGGTTTTGTTCCCTAAGGCATGATGATTATTGTCAAAATGTTAGAACCACAGAAAACATCTTACTGAAAAAGAAAGAAGTGTTCAAAATTTGACCTAAAATACTGAATCTCAAAACATAGGTACAATGATTCTTTGTGTGAATAACATTAACATCAGTAAATGTAAAAATATCCTGTTTGACTTAACTTTCTTGTTGGTTTTGACCCAATCATGAAAAACTAATATTATGCTTCTTTCATGCAGTAGAACTGAACAATTAATTGCATATTTTAATTAAAATGAACAAAAAGTTACGAAGTAGAGAAATCATATCACGTGTCTTTTTGAATGGATCACTGGTTTCCTTATTATGATCTTTTTTTTTTTTTAAATCTTGGATATTTGGTCAAGTGGTTATTTTTATAAAAGGTTTAAAGTTTTTGTTTAAAACCCTTCTTAATGGAGAACAGAGTTGGTGCTTTTTAAGGTACCTTTTTACAATATTAGAGGTAGTTTTGAAAGCCTAGTTTTGACAACAGGTTTAAATCACGTTAGAGGAGGATGCTTTCAGGAAAGGTGCTTTGTCCTGAGACATTAATGGTGACATATTGGGTTTGAAAGCCCACTAAAAAGTGCCATGTGGAGATATCTATCATAATTGTATAAATGGCTGTGGACTTCCAGCTCAGGCTGGTACAAAATTGTAAAAGAGGGCTCAACACGAAGCACTTGTCTGAAAGGAACCCTCTGTAAAAACATGTCTGAGGATCTATTTTCTGGACTTCTGTTCCTTTCTCCTTCCCATTATTTTCCCAGTCACTCCTCAGACTACCACCCAGTCTTAATGGTTTTAGCTATGTGGAGAAATCACAGTCGATCCTCTAATGAGGGCAATCATGTCTCACGAGCTAGAAGACTCCCTAAGAGGAAAGGAAAACCTGGGATCACTTAACCAGAGGGGGAATTCTCTCTGAGAATACTGTTGGACCTTAGGTCACAGCTCCCGTAATGAGCAGTGAGTTCAGGAGGGGTTCAGAAAGCAGACTTCATGATCTCCTCTTTTAGAACAAAGATTTTTTTTTCTTTTTAATGAAATATAAATGTAATGTGGTTGAAGCACACTTATGTTTGTGATAAATGTGTCTGGTACCATATATTGCATTTCTTCTCAGTGATGTATTCACTCCCCCTCTCTCTCTGGGACCATGAAACTAGACTTCTAGTCTCCCCAAAGCCCATCCAGCTACATAAATTTAATTATTTTCAAGCATTTGCAATGAGAGCTATTATTGCTGTAGAATACAAATCTAAAAGTATTTTGTCAAATAGAATGACTTAGGTGAGAATAAAGTTAAATGATTAAATATAGATTCCGAACAGCAAGAAAAAATAGTTCTTATCTAGAAACATGTAATTATATGTTTCCTCTGCAGAGCAGGAGACTGACATTTTAAACGTCTGCCGTCTGACAGCCGTGGTCAGGCATCTCTACAGGGTGAGCCTGCTCATTATTGTCACATTAACCTTAACTTTGCCTCAGGCCATTAACTAGCAAACTGCACATTTGACCTTTGTTCTACAGATATTTTCAAACAGTGTGCTAGCCCCTGCTTTTAATTTGGGTTCTGTATTATGTGTAGACTGACTTTGGGCATAGAAAAAAAATCAATATATGTCATTAAATAAAGAGACATGACTTGAGACATTCCACAGAGAAAAGCTGTGTTTGAAAATAAGATTCTTCTCTAATGCTTTTTCAAATAATTATCTTTGGTCAAAATTAGAAATAGTCTCTTCTGTACTCTGTTCAATGGAAAAAAAAAGGACAGGAAATACAATATGTGACAATTTATAAATGTTTTAAATGAAACAAATTGCCGCTGGATGAGGCTATCAGATGGAGAGGTGTGCCTTTTGAACATAGCTCTGTTTCCAGCAATGTCTAATTAAATAAAATGCAAAATCAAATGTAGATTACAGCCATATGCTTAAAGGCAAACAGCCCCCTAGGAGATCAGCGAAGTTGTAACTCTTGTGGTTGCCATTTTTCAAACCGTATGTGGGAGGAATAATACATCAGCCTTATAAATTAAAATAGGAATTATTTTAGTGACATTTTGTTAGACTATGCTAGTATTGCTGTATCCAGTTTATGAAATATTATACGGCTCTACAAAAATAAGTAAGACCTGTTATCTTGAAAGTGTTTCATGATGTACTGTCAAGTGAGAGATTGCTGTTTCATTCACAGATATAACTTGGTACCAGTTTTGTAAGTCCAAACCATCGCTATGGAGCTGTCTGTCTTTCTTTCATGCTGTCTGCCTCTGTCTATCCTATAGCTTGTTAGTATGTGTGTAGACAAAGCTGAGCAAGTATAAATACCAGACTGTTAACATTGGTTACTTCAGGAGGTAGGGATGGAAACACCTTGGAGGAACAGATATTTACTGTATCTTTTAGTTATTTCACTACTTAATAAATCTTTGAATTATTTTACTACTTAGTAAAAGGTATATTACTTTTATCATTAAAAATAAAGTCAGTTCTAAATAAAAGTCAGTGGTAATAGTAGAGCTAGTTGAAAGTGTTGTGCAACTTTACAGTAGTAACTGAGCATTTCTATGTCACAGACAAAGGAGAATCTCCAGGTGGGCTGTATTTTTTTATATTTTTTTAAACCATGTGATAGATCAGACTGGGGAGCAATGAAACGGTAACTATGCTGGTCCGTGTCTCCCACTTCATGGAGATCAGGGCAAACAAGGCTGCAGGTTCTGAATGAGCAATTGTGCCCTAGCCTTTTCCTCTTTGCTGTGCTGGTGCAGGGCGCGAAGCTGGCCCTTAGCCAGTGATCCGCATTCACCCCACTTCCTGCCTCCCGCGCTGGACATTTTAGACAGGTCTAAATGTGTAGATCACTCCTGCCTGTGCATACGGAAGACTAAGTGCAGATTTGGGCAGGAAGAAATGATGTGTTTTCCAGTATAACAACTGATTAAGTGTGTTTTGTTAAAAATTTGATGATTCTATAAACTTTTAAAAACAGGTGGAAACATTTTTTATCAAAAATTTTTTTCAACTTTCATTTATCAGTCATTCGATATAATCCTGATATTGCTGTCATGGAACATTTAATTGATAAATTAATTGATATGTTGAAATCTACACTGACTCAATGCCTGACTAAATGATAATTAACTTTAAATTACTTTTCACAAGTGTTTCCACATTACTAGGTTTCACCTTCCTTGTTTATAAAGTAAGAGAGTTGAACTAAATAACCGATTCTCAATCTGAGCTGTAGGAAGATTTCAGAAAACCCGGATAACCATCCCTGCCCCAGATCGATAAATCTGAATGTCTGAGGGAGGAATGTAGCTATTCAATTTGAAATACATCCTTTGTGATGGTGATATGCAGATAAGAGAGACAGCTGAAGGACTTCATGACATCTTCGGGTTCTTTCTGACTCATCACACAGTGTATCTGTATGTATTCATTATAACAGCTATCTTATACATTGGTGTGACAATGTGTCACTACACGTTAGTATCAATAGCACATTGCATAGGAACTATCCTGAGCCTAAGCCTGGCATAGCTTACAGTTCTGTGCTTTAGATATCTTCCAGTTTCTAATGCACTATGCCAAGAAGGTCCAGTATTTCTGCATAATACAGACAATATGTCATCTAGTTTCAAGTTTTCCAAGACATTCTTGCCCTTTGCCATGTTCCCTCCCACTGGCTTGAACCGCCTGAGGCACTTGCACGATGATCCCATTAGATGGTTTGTATGCGGTGGTACGTGCAGGACTTACCACCCGATGGGACTGTCCCCGGCTGCCAGATGGGACAGTCGAGTGTGTACCACCAGTGGCTCAGAGCCACCCAGCAGCGACGCATACAAAGTACGGCCCTGTGAATGTGTCAAGAACTTCAAATTCTCAGTATTTTAAAAAAGATAGGTCATGGAGAAATTGCTAATTCTAGAAGCTTTTAAAAATTAAAAATATATGGACTGATTTAATGAAAATTTGAGTGTCTGTCGGGTATAAGCTATGATCCAAACCCTGGGGTGGGAAGAAGACCTGGCTCTTGCTTTTAGAGAAAATACCTTCCATCCGAGCAGAGGAGTTGGGATGCTGGATAGGAAGCGCGGGAAGCGGACATGGACTAGTGCTGGATGAGTGACAGAGCTGAACCTGCAGGTGCTGTGCGAGTTAGTCAGGGAAGAGTTAGAGAGGAGGTGAGGGTTATGGGAGATCTTGAAGGGGAGGGGAAAGAGTAAAGTAGGAAAAGAAGGCAATTTTGGGGTAGGGGAAATGGAACATAATAATAAGCCTGGAGACTTGTGTAGAAATCTTGATAGAAGATGTGATGGAACTATATGATGAATGATTAAATTTTAAAAATTACAGTAAAAGATGCCTTGCCATGAATCCCCCTCAGAGTACTTCCTCGCGCTTTGAACACACAACTGTAATTCTTGCCACTTGTGGAAGCAGTTCCTCCTTAGTGTCTTTATAAGGTGCGATGAAAATACAGTGAATGCTGCTGTTCTTTACCATCCAGTGTAAAAGCTCATAAAAACATTATGATACGTCTTTATCCATCTTATTCACGGGATGTCACACTGTGTGACTTTTGGTTCTTTCCCAAAGCCAAAATGGCCTTGGAAGGTAAGTATTTTTGATTGATGCAGGACCTCCAGGCAGTCAGGACAGCACGACTAAGACACAAAAGAAGAGTTCTAGAAATGCTTGAAAAGTCGCAAGAGCAATGGAACGAGCATGTTCGAAGAGAGGGGAAGTATTTTGAGGGGAAATTATGGCACTGTGTCCTTTACTGTAAGAAGTTTTAAAAATCTAAAGACTCATTGTATTTTTCAATTACATCTGTATTTTATGTGATGTGTGGTGTGTCATTTTTGGCTGTGGTGTGTGAGGAGAAGGAAGGGGACTCCCGTAGAATACAGCTCAGGGGTCCAGCGTGGGGAGATTCTGTGCCGTGGGAAGGCATCTAACTGTCTTAGAATTTTGCAGCAGAGAAGGGGTATGTTTGACTTCTAATGCTGCTTCTGGTTATACTTGGAGAATTCTTGGAAAGGAAAGTGAAAGGACAAAACCCACATAAGAAATCACTGTATACATTTTATCATCCAGACATACAGCCTTTGAATACTGAGACAAGGAAGACTTTCCTTTCTTCTTTTAAGTATTTTCAATCTGTTACTCAGAATAATTATATCTGATTTCTATATTTTAGAAATGTTTCAAGGCCAAGATTAAAAGCCGACATAAATAACACAGTTCTCGGAGGATAATTAGTGGGAACGTCTATCATTTCTCTGCATTTATTATGCTCCTACTTTAACTGGAAACAGTCTCATGATTATAGAAAAATGATTGTATGATTGTAACCACTGTCCAGCAACTTAGATTTAGAATCAACCTAAGAATATAGTATTTTTAATTGAGCTATTTCATGTAAACTGGAAAAGGAGTCCTGTGTTAAAAGGCTGAAGATTGAACTAGGAAAGAAGGTATGATTTTTTTCACACACCGACATTAACTGGCTCTGTGGCAGTAGCTAAGTCTTTTTGACCTCACTGTGGCTTTACTAGTGCTTTACTGTGTTTCTCTCCAATTCAATGATTTGTTATTTATCTGATGTATATTCCCTGATCCTTCAGTACAACCACAGGATATAGTTTGCTAAAGTAGGGTTGCTCCTCAAATGTCTGTCTTCACAGGCCAAATTAGGTGTAACATTCACATGGAATTTCTTTTTTTTTTGTTTTGATTTCAGAGGAAATTTATACAGAACTGTCTGTTTTCAGTAATCCTTTCTTTTGCTTTTTTTTTTTTTCCAGAATTGTGACCCACCAATTATTGCTTTTTTCCTGTTATTTATTTTCGTATCGTGGTGGCAACGAAGACAGACAGATTAACAGTGTGGTAGCAAACTACTCCAATGTACCACTTGACCGAGAACAGTAAAATCGTGTTTCTGTTCACAGTCCACACCCATGTTAGATTAGTTGGAGTTACACCTCCAGGCACCTGTGCTGTGAGACTCAGGATGACAGAGTAGCCTCCATCTGAAGCCTGGCCAATCATAGCAGTTCTTAAAGTTTGTTCCTGGGAAAAAAAAAAAAAAAAAAAACAACTCACTTCTGCCTATAGGTCACAATCCCAAAGCAAGTTGTATGTCCAAAGCTACCTTCAAAGGGGCACTTTTATGTGCCCAGAAAGTAGAGAATGGGATATTCGGGAATGAGCTAATGCCCATGTTATGGCCTTTCCTCTATATGCAAGTATTTTCAAGTTCCTTCCATATTCAAATAAATATGCACACAATTAAAACTGCTTTAAATTTCCTTTTGGGGACTCCTGTGTCTACTTTATCAACCTCTTTTAAGGCTCATGATTCTGCAAATCTGAAGTCTGTTTCTCTACTTTGAATGTTTTAATTATTGTATTTGTCTGCAAGAGTGGCCATTTCAAAAGACCACCTACTGGGAACCTTAAGCTACAGAAGTGAGCTTTCTCATAGTGCTGGATGGTGAGGTTCAAAATGAAGATGTCAGCTGGTTGGTTTTTCAGAGTCTTCCCTGGCTCGCAGGTAGCTGTCTTCTTTCTCTGTTCTTACAGTCTTCCTTATACTTCTTCCTCTTCTTAAAAGAATACCAGTTGTCTTGGATTATGACTTACCTATATGACCTAATTTACCTTAATGATCACCTTAAAGGTACCATAGCCAAATAAGGTCATATAAGGAGTTAGGGTTTCAACATGGGAATTTTAGGAGGACAGAGCTTGTTCCATAACAATCTATCATCACATAACAAGGACACTTTTAGTAGTTAGTCAACTTCTTAGCACTTTATACTGTGGAGAATCTAACTTCACATTACCTCATTCTTTAGTTTTCTTGTTTTTGTAGCTTTGCTCCATGTTCTTTTGAATCCCACTGACTTTTTCTTGACACATATTGTAATCTGAGACATTTCATCCATAAACATGGCTTCAGTCATTGCCTCTATGAATGATGAGTCCCCAATTACAAGTGCAGTCTACTTAAATTCCAATAGCTCAGATTTAAGAGCAAACCTTGTAATAGTCAAGATTCTTGTGCCAGTAGCATCAGTAGCATCTGATGTAGAATTTTGATTACTGTCTTAGAACTATTAAATCTGAATCTGCATATTGGCAACATTCCCAGATGATGTTTGTGTATGTTAAGTTTCAAAAGTAGCATTCTACTGGATTTCTCTTTCAAAAAAATCTCAAACTGCACCTCTTGAGAATGGGATGACTAATTCCTTACTTTTAATTAATTTATTTATTCAGTAAGTGTTTATTAGATCTAATATGTGCCCCTGCCCCTGCTCCAGGATCTGTAGCAGTGAATGTTAACAAAACAAACCAAAACATCCTGTCTGCTTGAATCTTTTATTCTAGACTGAAGAGGCAGGTAAGAAACAACTAGACAAAATCAGTACAGAAATGTTACATGGTAGGTGAGAAAGTGATGTGTGTCACAGAAATGGAAGCATTGAACAAGATGACAATCCTAAGTGTAGTGTGGGAAACCACGAAGGTGATAGTTCCCCTTCTAGTTCTACTTTGGTTCACAAACTTTATTCTTTCCATGATTTTTGTTGCAAACTGAATTGGGTGAAAACTGACTCAGTTTTCTCCATAAGGTCAACATTAAATCTAACCATTGAATTTGATTTGGTTCTTGTGGAATTTGGTTTGCGACCAGAATCATGGTGAGAATTAAGTTCATGAACTAAGGCACCAATGTATTTCCCTCACTTTTTTTTTTTTTAATCTCAGTGAATGACATAATCATCTTCTCAGTCACCACAAGGGGAAAAATCAATAGTAAATTATCTTAAAGCTCTTACTTTTCCTGTATGTTCTGGATTCCTAATTTTTAAACAATGTATCATATGCATGATGTGATAATGATGGCATTTTTTAATGCAGATTATCAGTTTTTCTTTTCTAAATTTTGGTCACAGACCCCAGGTGACCTCACTCTTTTTCTCTTTTCACATTGCTGCCATAAAGATGGTGTCACTTGCTTGCTGGAAAACTTTTAATGGCTCTAACTACCTTCTCAATAAAACTGAATTATCTTATAGTTGTCAATAAGGCTGAGTATAATTTTGCTTCTTCCTCGTTTTTTGATGATATCATGATTCATTCCCATTAGAACTCCTCCGAACTGCATGCTTCCTTTATACTTTTTCCCATCCTGTGCTTTGTCTGTTTTGCATAGAACACTGAAGTTTCCATTATTTGCAAATATTTTCTGACTCCTTTGATATCTTCAAATATGACACATTAAACATTGTTTAATTATTGCAGTTTTCACCAACATGTGTGTTCTTAGCAGGCAGGGACTGTCTTGTTTAGTTGCAAATCCTTGGTGCCAACACAGAGCTGGACATTCAACGGTGTTCTGTACTCTGTGACAGAGAATCAGTAGCTGGTTATTCATTGAATTGGTGCAAATCTGGGTTACAACCCTTTCAGAGCAAATGTGGGCAAAAGTATGAAGGTGTGTTGGGGGGACAGCGAATATCTAACTTTACCGACAGTATGGTTTTAGTTACTGCTAAAACTGAGGTCAGAGGTGTTTTATATGTCGTTCCAAGAAGCCTGGAGTTCGTGTCCTAGAGAGTGGCTCTCAGTGGACTTTAAATGAGTGACATGCTTGGTGCAGTATCAGATTTGGATTTTAGAAGAGGCTCTCATTGAGAATAAGAGGTGGTTACTAAAGAGAGACACTGAAGGTCAGTTATCCCAGGCCATAAATTCAGAGAAAGATGATAATGGGCTTGGATGAAGGCCATGGCAGTGTAGCCCTGGGAAGAGAGACTGGGAAAGAAAATCTGTAAACCCTTCCCCCTTAGGATTTACTGGTTATGCAGGGAGAAACAAGTGTGGGAACAATTGCGGGTTGGAGAGGACCATTTGGGATCCATACCAAAAAATCCATTTAGTTTTATACCATTAATATGGAGTTGTCAACATTCTGTCCATTTGTATCAATGCTCTTCATTTCTAGAAAATTCTTGACTTCCAAAAAATCATTTACAATGAATAAAATTTAAGAGAGGGACTACATATTTATTGATTCAAACTCATTTTCTAGAAAAGTATAAATTTCTTCTTTAATTATGTTTTGGTAGTTACAACGTAAGAATTCGTATTTGGTTATGTAGTTTGTAAGGATATAGCCATCATAGAAGGACTTATTTTATAGAAGAGAAAACTGATTTAAAGTAGTACATATGAAGTATAATACTGTGATAGCAAGAAAATAGACTCTTGTATAATCCATCATAAATTAGTGACTTCTTGAAGTCACTTTGTGATCATTTGTCTGGTAAAGTTTTGCAGAAATCAAATACCTGCTGTGATAACTTCCAATCATGTGGTAATATAATCTCTCATGTTAAATTTTTGAAAATCATATTTATCCATACTGTAGATCAACTCTGAACATTTCTGCTCATAGTTTTTTAAAACCAGTAAGGAAAAAAAACAGTAAGGAATTATAACATTATGCAGTTGATCCATAGTGCTATTAAAATCAGATTTAATTTTTAAAAATGTGACAACTGTAATTAGTAATTTAGTGTCACCCCCTTTGATTTGATTTTTAAAGAAGTTATGTATTCTTTTATTTCAGTAGAGGGTAGGATTTCATAATTGCTGGATTTTTACTATTCATCCCATGGATTGCTCAAATTTGTTTTCCTTCCGATGTTTGTATCTCCTGTTCATGTCTTCTACTCTGGAGGGAATCTCCTCTATATCAGGCTAGGGCTTCACATTTCTTTTTTGTGAACATTTATTCATGCAAAAAAAGTTCAAAACCAGTGTTTTTAGGACCTACTATTTTGAAATGTTAAAATACAAGTTTTTTGTACTCCAAAGACTTGATTTTAAAGCTCAAAAGTCTTTGCTCTCTAAAAGTTCCCAAGCCCACATTTTTATTTTATTTTCTCTCTCATAATTAATAGGAGGAGAGGATAATGTGGGAAGACGAATGACTGAGTTGATATTGTAGATATTCTTTCTTCCAATTGCTTTTATTTTCAGCTTCAGAAATGTCTATATATCTGGGGCTTGGTGTCATGGTTACTAAAAATATAATACTTTATGGTTTTAGATACCAAAGAAAGAACAGATAGGAAATAACCCCAGGTGACTAAACAGTAGTCGAGTAACCAATATGTTGTAAGCCTCTGACATTTTCTGCATGTCAGTAATTAGTATCAGAGAGATTTAGAGGCCCGCCGCTAGTGAGGATGATAGGGAGGCTAAACGAAGTGGTGTGTATGTGTGTGAGCCCTGGTGTATACTATTCACAATCTCTTGCACCTGGAATTATGTGAGGTTCCCATGCAGTGAAGACTTTAATTCAAGGTAATACATTTGAATATTAGCATTCTTTTTAAAATGATAATACATTTTTCTTGACTGTTAGAAAAGTTTTTAAAATATGTAAAGATAAGTATAGAAAACACAGATGTTTCATTTTATGCCATTATGCATAGCGTATGCCATTCATGTTGACCTTTATTATGGATTTCTGGTTTTAATTGGCTGCTTTGTTCTTCCATGCAGAGTGTTCATCACCAGCCTCCGACTGTACAGGTCGTTCTATGGTGGCCTGGCCGACCAGCTGTGCCTCACCAAGTTGGCTGCCGCTGCTGGGCCGCCTTGCTGGAACGGGGAGGAGCTGGCGCAGAGGTATCGTCTGTCCATCTGTGAAAACACAGTCGTGACTTCTCAGCTTTTCTTTCTTTCCTGAGTCTTTGTTTTGGTTTTTTTTGATGCTGGGGATCGAACTCAGGGCCTTGTGCTTGCAAAGCAAATACTCTAACCACTGACCTAAATCCCCAGCCCCTCTTCCCTAAATCGTGAATGGATTACTCTATTTTGATTTTGCCAGTCAAGTTAGTGATGAATTCCTTCTTTAGCTTGCTGAGGGAAAAACAAACAAACAAACTGATTCTTTCTGACATTTAAAGAATAAAATAGCCCTCCGTGATATTTTGAATATTCTCTTCTACCTATGACTTACCCAAGAATCCTACTTTTTAAATTAAGTGAATTAAATTTATACTCCATGCAACTGATTTTTGTTTATCAAATATTATAGTTTTTCATGAGTAGTAGAAAGTGAGACTATTCAGTGAAAAATACACATATTTACTTTGTAACTATGGGAGCACTTTTAGTTATCTTTGAAGTACTGTTTATTTGTGTGTTGTGTTTGTCAAACTTAGGAGTTATATTTCATGTTTACCTTTTTCTTTCCTCTGGTATGTAGAATTCTATGACTCCTTCCTTCCTTCCTTCGTCTCTGCCTCTCTCTGTCTCTCTCTCCCTTCTCTTTCCTTCTCTTCCCTTCCATTCTCTTCTCCCTTCTTCCCTCTCTCTCTTCCCTCCTAAAACTGATTGTATTCTCAAGTAATCTCTTAAACTTGAAAAAGTCATAAATTCACCCTCTGTAATCAATAAAAGTGATTGGCAATTAGTTCCTTGACATGCCATTACTGGTGATTATTATAGAATGTAGGATAATGAGGCTTTCTGTTTGAATTTCAATTTTTAGAACAGTCTTTATTTACTTTAATTTTTGAATTTGAATTCATTGCAGAATATACTTTGAATTTGAATTTAGTATACGTGCTGCCAAAGCGAGCACTATACTTTGAATTTGAATCTGTTAAAAAATACACCATATTTTGAATAGTCTGCTTGAAGATAAAAGAGACTGTTACGTTTTCTTCCTTATAAACACTACTCCATATAAAGACAGGTAGTTTAGTTATCACAAAAATGATGAGTTCCTTTAAAATGTTACTTAGAAAATTTAATTTACTATGAAAAACATGTACTAAAATACATTTTCATAGGTTATTTGATAATCTGTTTCAATATTTCTGTATGATCATATTCATTATAATTAAGTTATATTCTTGAAATATTAAATTCATTTTCTAGTTAATATATGAATATCTCATAGATTATTATTAAAGGTCACAGAAAAAGATGATTGAAGACAAGAACTGTAATTAAATTTAATTAAAATATTTAGCCAAATGGCTAGCACTCTCTTTTTATTACGTTTCTTGGATTATTGGAAATAAGAATTTTATGAATATTTCTCTTGCTTTCATCAAAAGCAGTCATGGCATTTGTGACACTTCAAGGTCTTAAAGGAGTTAGGCCAGTTTCCTAAGATCTAGTAATTATTATCTTGACTTAAAATTTTTCTTTGCACATTGTTCAAACAAGTTGAATTTTTGTGTATCAATGAGTTTTATACAAGGACTAATGAGAATCTCATGGTGATTAGGGAAAAATTTAGCATATAATGTAAATATATTTAATATGCTACATTATGTTATATCTTCTAAATCTACAGTTGCAAGAGTCTTAGTTTCTATTTGCTCCATTTTTCACTTGACTAGTTCTGTTTGTGTGATAGGAAATACTATTGAGAAATAATTTGAAAGAATTTTTAGAGGGGTATATTTTGAACTCAAAGAATATGTTTTCTTCTGCATAATGTATATATTTTACAAACTCATTCATGGTTTCTGAATAAAGAAAGCACATCATTAGCAACAAGTTTCCCTGGAAAGTGTCTACATTTCTGAGAAGCAAGCTGAGTGATTCTTGGTACTTTCATCTGCTCCCCACTCATGACTTCCCTTTCTTCTACCACCCGGCCTCCGACTTACTAGCTTCTTACAAGGGCACAGAGATTCTAGTCTTCTGTGAGAAAGTTTCACTTTGCCTTTGTCTATTTTTAAATAAATTCTTCTAATCTCTTGATGTTGGACATTTTTGCCTTCCTTCAGTATACTTTCTCTTCCATTTCTACCTGTGGATCCTCAACCCTTTCCTGCTCCCACTGTTGGTTTCCAGGGGAACAGACAAACTCACACACTGTGGTTCCCTACCACCATTGGCTGCTTCCAAAATGAACATGTTTTAGCCCTATTTATTTTGTAGCAGTGAACTAAGTGTTTTATAAGCACTATTTCATTTCATTGTTCCACTTTTTATTCCTTAATACTGTAAAGTCAACTGAGTGGCATCTCTTTTCTATTTGATGTTAAAAATAACTCTTCTGTGTACATTTACTTTTTTAAACTTTAAATTTCTATTTCATTATGACTCAGGCAATTCTTGATGTCAGTTTAGAATGTGATCTTTTTTTCCAGGGCAGTCAATATTTGGATTATAATCTAAATATCTCATTGACTAATTATGAAATCTCATTGACTGATTATGTTGTATTCAGCATGCAATATTATGTAGCAAGAAGAAATCAAATTTATGTCTGCTCCTGCGTAATGACTTCAAATAATTGTTAAATAAAAATAGCTAGAACCAGAATAGTGTGTATTTAGCCTACGTATTTGAATAAATAAAATAGATACTAAAGTTTTTTCTACATAAAATATTTCTGGAAGGTTACAGAAAAATGGGAAGTATGCCTAACTTTAGGAAAAAGTGCTGAGAGGAAGGCTTTTTATAAATTTGTATTGTATGTATTTATTTTTAATGAAAGCAAGCAGTGCAGTAGTTTTAGAATTACGGGGACCTTTATGCAGATCACTGTTGCTTTCTTTCTTTTGTTCTGATGCTGGGAATTGAACTCAGGGACTTGTGCTTGCTAGGCAAGCACTCTACCACTGAGATAAATCCCCAGCCCATTTTCTTTTTAAATCTCTTTGTAAAAAATTAATAACTCACTTTATAAAATGTATTATCTATGCCTTTAATTTTTAATCCAGATTTTCTAGTTATTTTGTGACATTGATTGTTAAATCATCAGTGGAAACACCTCAATATTGAACTACTGAATTTATCGAAAGTCATTTCTTTATAAAGTTGAGTCCAGAGAATTGTTATGATATTAAACCATTAAATCAGTACTTTCTCCTCCAGAAAAAAGTGAAGTATAGCAGGGAGGAGTAGTGAGAAGCTACAAGTGATCCCCATATAAGATACTCATGTTAGAGGCTTGCACTCAGTTAAGATAAATAATGCCATTCAATTTTGAGAAAATGGATACCAAGTATATGTAAATCATTTTTAGGGTTGAGGACTATATTCCTTTTTATGATAGGTTATAATGCTCATCAAGTTTGTCCTGGAGAAAATTTGCCAAACACATGTGATAGACTAAATTGGTCGCTGAAATTGAGTTTATATTCTTTATAAGAGTACAGTGATTTTTTTGGCAAGATTTTTCCCGCAGACATTTTTAGGAAGTGATTGATAAGGTTATTTATGTGCACAGGTGTCCTGCCGCAAAGAGTAGGAAAATCATAGAGACTGTTTCAATATCATTCAAATCCTATAAAATTAAGTGAAACACTTATATACTCATTAAAAGATGTAGAATTCCTTTACACTTACAGATAAAAATGTTTCAAATATCTCTAGTGTGCAAGGAGAGTTTAATTTCTGAAAAACCTACTTTAATTCAAATGATTTAAAAGACTATTCATTCCGTGCGCTGAACTGTAATGTTGAGGTCAACAGTTCAGTCGTTTTTGATTTAAGCTGAAAATGAGTTACTGAAATCCATGTAGTCTGTATAAGGTCCCTCTTATCTACCCCTCCTGTCTCTTCATCATGAGACAAGATTGTTCTCTGAAAGCCATGTCAGTCCCTACCCTGTTCTTCCTTCTCTGTGATTACGAATTGATTGTTTGATGATTTGTACTCACCTTTCTAGCCATTAAAGTTCAAGTGACAGCACCTTAATTACAAAGGCTTCCTTTGCCCTTTGATTAATACACAGATAATCTGGTAGCTCTTCCCTCAAATCTCTAGGAATTTATGACCTTCACGACAACTCTTAATGTAGCCAGTAGCTGTTAAGTACCCGAGTAAAATTAATAAGCTATGTATTTCTACTTCATCTTGATTTAGTTAGTGTTTCTACACGCTTCTTCCAGAATCTAGTTGTTTTCTTTTCTAGCTCTTAAGACAAGGCGACCCTTTTTCTTCACTGATTGTCATTGAGTTTTAAAAAGTCAAATAGAATTAGAGAACCTTAGAACTGTCTGGAATTTTGTACTTACCCGTTACCTGTTTTCATTCTACCCAGGCAATGACAGTTTGCCCAGACAGAATTTCTTTTAGCCTCATGTTTTCCCCTTTCACCCATATCTGGAAAGCCATTTCATTTTCAGTCTCTCTTATTTTCTTCCTGATACCGCGTTCAATTATATTTTTCTTTTTTAAAAAATAATCATATAGCTTAGTTTTCCAATGTTAGGAGCTTGCTTTTAAAAACCATCAGGGCTAACGATTGTTCCAAACTAGTTGCTTTTCCTGTGCAAAGGTAGTATGTTCTTCGTGAGTTAAACACCAAATTTTCTTTTCCATTCTCCCCGTCCACTCGGGCCTCTGTGTTGTGGAACCCTGCCTTCCCAGTGGTTACTCATCACTGTTTTTGTACCTAGGCCCTATCATACTCCATTCAGAAGTAGAGGCTGCTCAAAATATGTGATTCGGAGACTTATTCTTCCACACTCTAGCAATCTACTGTAGAGTTTGAAATCCTCACTATTTACAGAATAACTTTAAATACTTTTCTACATGTGACTGTATATATAGTTGTGCCAAACTCCCACTTTCAAGTCCTAGCAGAACGATCCACTTCAAAGAAGTTGTATTTTTAACCCCTAAAAACAATGTAGCATCATAAGTCATATGTATCTTCTTTGTTCTGGACTACTGTAATTTATTTTAGAATAGAGGTGCTATATTATCTGAAATGCTGAAAATGGTTACTGACATTCAACATCTGTGAGCACAAGACCCTGAGCAAGTAGAATTTTGTGAGTATCAGCAAGAAGCAAAGAGACTTGGGAGTTAGGGAAGCAGTTTGATGAGTACACTCTAGTGAGAAACGTGTGTGCAAAGTGAAGTTGAGTGCCCGGAAGGAAGACTAGAAGGGAGATGAATCATGGGGTTTCTACCTGTGACTGACTCTGGATGCTGATTTTTTCCCACCGATTTAGAGATCATGGGGTCCCATAGTATGCATTTCTATTGATATTTTTGTGAAATCAAATTCTAAAGAACTTGACCAATGCCATATATTTTGAAGTAGAATCATGTTAGCTGGGACTGTCCCTAATCCCCCAAAAGTGATTCACCAGGATCGGGGATGGAATAAAATGCAAAGCTCTTTCTGAAGGAGTGATTTTACAATCTTCAGCAAGGGAAGAGCTGAAATACTTCTTCTTTTACACGACAAAAATGAAAAAAGATTTAGACATGTTGTAAGGGATTGTGGGATTCATCACATTGCAAATTTTACTTTCCAGGTCCAGCTGACTGAGTACTTGTATGAAGTTTAGAATGAACATAAAATAAATTTGAAAAGTTCTTATCTGTGTACTCTTTCTCCACTATGGTAAAGTAAGTCTCTTCCTGCCTTACTCTAGAATGCGTCCTTGCAGACAATTTGTATTTAAATGGTAGTACCTTAACTACTTATTAAATGATGTAAGAGATGTTAGCAAGGTGATGCTCATTTTATGAGCTTTCCTCAACGTCCTAATATTCTTAATGACTCTTGGATGCTGTGAAGATATCCTTTCTTCTCAGGTCAGTGTACACTTTTATTTTTGCTAAAAATGATCCCTTAATTTGGCAGTAATTGCATGGTATCTCACTGTCCAAACCAAGATATTTCTTTTTAATTTTCTTTTTATTTCTTGTTAAATTTTTATTTTATTGGTATATGTTTGTATCACTTAATAATTACATTCCTCATAGGGGGATGGTGCGTGTATATGACAACTAATTCTTGTTTCACTCCCTTTCCTCTCCTCCTTCCACTCTCCCTCCACCTCTTGGCCACCTTCCTGTTTGCAAAATCTCTCTCTCTATTTCCTATTATCTATCTTTTGTTTTGCTCTTTATATTTTAGATTTCTCATATAAAAGAAACCATGTGATATTTAAACCCATGTATTGGTTTATTTCACTTAACATTATGGTCTCAATTTGCATCCATTTTTCTACAACTGACTCAAGTTTCTCCTTTATGGCAAAGTAGTACTCCATTGTATAGAAATACCATATTTTCTTTATCCACTCATCTGTTGATGGACATATGGGTCACTTCCAAGATTTAGCTATTAATTATGACTGCTGCTATAAACATGGGTGTGCATGTATCATTGTAATATGGTGTCTTTAACTCTTTCAGGAAAATACCTAAAAGAGGAATACTAGGTCAAATGGAATTTCTAGCTGTAGTTTTGTTGAGGAATCTCCATACTGATTTCCATAGTGATTGTACGAGTTTCCATTCCCACCAGCAATGTAACAGAGTTACTTTTCCCACTGCAGCCTTGCCAGTATTTGTTATTGTTTGATTTCTTGATGATTGCCATTTTTTTCTGGGGTAAAATGGAATCTCAGTGTTCTTTACTGGCTTGCTGGCCAGGTTACCACTAGACTTTTGCTAAACACCATGTTTCAAGGGTGGACTCAGGAAGGAGGAAACAGAAACTGTAGTGCTGGGTCTGCCAGAGGCTGCTCTTACCTTGTTTCTAAAAGGAAATCATGGCCAGTTCTCAGGATGTTTTTTGGTCACTATTAGTTCCTCAAGGGTCTTTGGTTATCAGTTAGTCTCATAAACAATATAAATTCTGTAATAAAATTATCCAGACTAAATAATCAAAAGTCTAAAATTCATTTAAAGTCTTTGCGTACTCACCCTGGTCGAGTATAGGAAAATTGGAAATCTGGAGGAGGGTGTGTGTGTGTGTGTGTGTGTGTGTGTGCACGCAATTTTACATTCCATGTACCGATCTTGAACAGTCTTTATCTTCTAATCAGTGTTTCTGAATTCTCCATGTCTCACATTGAGAAGTCTCTAGCTGGGAAGTTTGGAACAGGAAAAACAATGGAGAAAGAATGAGCGAAGGTTTTACAGGCATTAAGACTGGCTCCTTAGGGCATTTGTGCACTCAGACAGTTCCTCCTTCAGGTACTATTCCATGTGATGCTTGGAAAAGCATCTGGTCCCTTTCTGCTGAGGCCCTCTTGGGTCTCTCTCTGCTGAGTTGTTGGGACTGGTTCTTTTTCTCACACGTGGTCTACTCCAGGTCATAGGAACCTTAAGCTTGCTTCTCTTACCTGTTTTTGGTGTAAGTACAGCGTAAGTTGAACGCAGCTGCCTTTTTAAGTCCCAAACTAGGCAGAACTTATGTTACAATTCTGGAATGCTTTGTGGGTTTTTTTTTTTTTTTTTGGAATGAGTTAACTACAGCCCTTTTAATCTTTCCAGTTCTGAGGATCCCTCAAAGTCTCTTTCACTTAAGATAAATGAATGAAGGAATGCTATAGCACTCTAGCCAGCTTTCTTCAAAGAAACTCTCTCCTTTGGCCTTTTCAGCATCAATCATTTTCTACAGTTAAGGTGAATGTCATGCTGTGGGACTCAAAACTGTGCTTCAGCCCTTTGCTTTTCATGTCTAGCATCTCACTTTGGAGGCTGGGGGAGTTTATACCATTTACTGTATTGTTCTCAGCTGAAATAGAAACAGACCAAATACTGTTTTAGCATCCTTTATGTGCCTCTGGAAGTTTGGAGGGGGAGAAGACAGAAAACTAAATTCCATGTTCGAGATATTCTCGTAGACTTTGAGTGAAATGCAAAGGCATTGTCCCAATTTTTGAGGTACTTGGAATCTAAAAATGGGTAGAAAACATGTTCACAATGTGCACATGGAAAATGTAGCATAAAATCCCACAGGCTTTCAAATAAGAGAGATACCCATTTGATTGAGGAGATTTGAAACTGTTTAATGAAAAAGGTAAAATGTAATACGGGTCTCCATCCATTCCTTCAAAATAAGCTTCTCTGAAATATTTATGGATGAGATGAGACGATGTCTGGGAATGCTTTTAAATAATTCAGTGAATGGGTAAAGGGATTCATATTGTACAGAAAGCACAATTTTATGAGTGGGTAATCATTGAACTGTATAACGGGAGAAGGTATTGGATACATTTTTCTCTTTGTATTTGAAAACTCTATAATTAAACATAATACATTTAAAAAGAGTGAGATCTTAACCTTGTTAGGTGTATTCTCTGTCATATACATTGTTCTAGACAATTGGGTTAAAATGGTGGAAAACACAAGCGTGAACTCGTCTCTTGTGTAAAATAGGATTTAGAGGGGCAAATTCTGAACAAATACAAGTGTGAAGAGTTAATGAAGTCTTTAATGTTGGATAGAATTGGAATATTAATGAACAATCTTTTTTTTTTT